>NW_023612353.1:0-66414 GCF_013339725.1 Rhipicephalus microplus
ACAGAGGAGTAAATTGTTTCACTGGCGGATTTACTGCACTTATCTCTTCGAACACATGTGCCGTCGTAATTTCGGCAATTAAAGCAACCTGCACCAACACCTGCGCTCCCTCGATTTAAGGCACTGACGACCTTCGACTTTCCCACGGAGTCGACCCGTCTTCAAGTAGATATCACAACTGCACTCGCCGCAATTGGATGATCTTGCCAACGATACTTCGCTGACCGTGCACCTTTGGAATCTGCCGGATCCTAAAACACACACGCAAGAAAATAAAATAAATGAGAGGGGAATATTGCCGCAAGGCACATCATCTCGGCATGTGTGTTCACTTGTAACGATAGTTATAGCACGAGAACAGAATGACGACACAGAGACAACAAGGACACGAAGGACACGAGCGCTCCTGTCCTGCGTGTCCTTCTTGTCTTTGAGTCGTCGCTCTGTTCTCGCACTTTAACTATCGTCATGTCATGCCAACTAGCCCAAGCTGCCACACTTTATTGGTAAATTGTGAACCTTCATACTACCCGCCAATGATCTCCAGGAATTGTGCCTAACTTACGAAGAAAATGCTGTCGGATTGCAGGACGGCGATCATCCTGTCCACTTCATTCTCGTGTCTCGTTTTTAGCGCAGTTATAATTTTTCAGAATTTCTTACCAACTCCCCCTCCCCCCACTATGCTCTTCTCGGATTACTTAAAGCATACATAGTCCCATGCGCATTTACCGAAGAGCGCACGAACGCGAAGCCATGTTTCCCAATGCATTGTCACCTTGAACAATAGTCACTTAACGGGCTGATTGAGAGCTCTCGATAAAAGCGAAAGCCTGCAATGTTTTCACAGAATAGTTCACTGCTGAAAATTTCATGCACACTTTCCCTAGCGGTATCAAATGAAACACAAGGTGAACACTCATATACACGATATGGTGGAACAACAGCATCCATTTGTGGCGGCTATAGCGTGTTGCTGGTGAGTACGTAAAATCAAGTTTTGGGATAATGCCTTGTTTCATAGTATAAGCATATACTTTCCACTGGCCACCAAGACCCTCACTTTTTACCTTGGAGGTTTCACAGTCGACATAAGTACCTCTTGTACATTCACAGTTGCGTTGAGGCAGTTTTATTCTGAGATAATCGCACAAAAGTATTGAAATCCCAACAATGTCGTACGAATTGATTACAAGCTGATGGCGTAAACGCACAAAAAATACAGAAGAAGGTTTCCGGCTCGCACTGACTGGCCACGTGTATCAATCTGTTTAAAAAAACTTGTTAACTTTCAGCTGTATCCCTGGAGTCTCCGAAAAGAGTGTAATTGTCTTCAAAAGGAAGTTCTCATGAGTCTTCATAGGTTCCCCTGCGTGGCAAGCCAGTACCACCCCTCCCCCCTGAAAAAAACAAAGCAAAAAATTGCAATTTTTTTAGTCTCTCATCTTGCCTTCCTCCCTCGTTTGTGGCGCGCGTGTTGACATTCTGCCGTAAATAACGCTACCATTGTTGGCCTAGGATGACAATTATCCGGGAAGTGCGGAAGACGTCAAAAAAATTCAGGAGAGCACAGTGGAAGCACAAATGTTTGTGCTTCGGGAGTGCCTAAAAACTCCACGCTCACGCCGGTGGAATCACGACTTCAGAAATCGTGAACTGCAAATATAATAGAACTGATTTTAACATAGGTTCGTATTAAGAGTTTGTACTATAAAAAAGGCAATCACAATTAACAAAATGTCTAATAAATCTTTGCCAGCAGTTACTTGGTTAATCGCACTGTCTTGCACAATGTACTATTTTTTTACAGTCACGAGCAGAGCAAAAACAAAAACAAAAAAGGTATATCACGCTATGTGAGCAAACACAAGCGAAAAGGACGCAGGAGTGGTTGGAAGCATGTAGAACGCAAATGCCATGTCATGAGCCTGTATTTGCGCTTCATATTAGAAACAGAGTGAACCCACTCCGCTGTAGGACAGCAAATAAAAAGTGCACCCGGTGTACATCTTTTGTAAACTTCATCCTTCCTTTCTCTTTTTTTTTTGCAATGCTGGCATTGTAGGCACTATCACGTTTTTTTTTTTCGAAGCGCAGAAATAGGGCCTTCTCGTTCAAGAGGCCCCAGAATGAGCTAAAATATATAGCGCAATGGGAATTCGCGTCCCTGTTGGTATGTGTTTGTTCGAAAGCTGTTCATAGACACACTTCACTGCAAAGCAGTTGTTGAAGCCATTCGTTACCGCAGCTGCGTTCGTTTGCAGAGAAGTGGCAGCTGTACTCACCCCAAGTACCATTTCCGCCTGGTCGTAAGAGCAAACCAGTACTGCCTCCAAGCCCTGCGAAAAATTTAATATGCAAATGTGTTACCTCAATTAAAAAAATCACCAAACGTCAGTGCACCATAAGACGTAAGAAAGTCTGTTTATTTATTAATTTATTTATTTATTCATTCATTCATTCATTTATTTATTTCACAATGCTGCAGGCCACAACAGGCCCAAGCAGGGGCGGAAGAAATGAGAGAAAGTAAAAAAGAAAGTAAAACAAGAAAAAACAAATAAAGGTAACTACTGTGTTTAAGCGGGATAGTCAAGGTGAACAGGGAAAGTGCCTCAGAATGGCTGGCAAACGTTTGGATAGGAGGACCTATGTCTTTCAAATATCCCACTACATTGTTTCCATCTGTCGGCTCCCATCTAGATTTTGAATTTGCTGTGTCTAAGGTGTTAAATGAAGAAATTGAGCACATTTAACACCGTAAGTTTTGGCGTGGGCGTAGCCGAAAATGTTTTTCTGAATTAGGCACGTGGCGTGGGGGGGGGGGCGGTCAAATAAACTACCTTTTATATATTTTCGTGCCGCTATATCAGCGCGTGTACACGCAGCAAAATTCAAAAAAATTGCTGAAGCGGTTTTATGAAGTGTACGTACAACCCCCTTTTTCGAAGTTACAATTCAGAATACTTTTAAGTGCGGCGCACTTTAAGGTTGCCGTATGCTGTCGTGTTCGCTTGGCGTAACAGAAGCGAACCGATGTATAACATAACCATGTGAACCGCACTCGCGCCAAGGAAAAGTTTTCTCATTTTGACTGAAGGAGAACGCACACTCAGTCATGGACCCTAAAACAAGAGACTCCACAGACCAAGAAAAAGTGCCTACTCGCAACTAAACTTTATTTTAAACGATAGTTATAGCGCGAGAACAAAACGACGACACAGAGACAAGAAGGACACGAAAGACACGTCCCTCTTGTCTGTGTCGTCGTTTTTTTCTCGTGCTATAACTATCGTCATGCCATACCAGCTAGCCCAAGCTGGCACACTTTATTCTAAAGAACGGTAGGTACATATATATCACTTCTGTCACGTGAGCTGGCTGGTGAAAGATAAAAAGATATAAAAATGCTGACATAAAACACGTGCCTCAGATCAGATGCTCCGAGTGCTCATGAGGTATCGAAATTCCTTTTTTTTTTTAATTTGCATACCTCATCACCACTCTGAGGATCTGATCTCAGGCACGAGTTTTATGTTGCCATTTTTATTTTATTTTTTGTTTTTTATCTTTCACCGGTCAGGTCATGGGACCGAAGCGATATAAATGTACCCACCCTTCTTTCGAATAAACTTTAGTTGTGAGTAGGTGCTCTTGGACTGTGCAATCTCCTGTTCTAGGGCCGTTGTCTGAGTGTGCGCCCTCATTCAGTCAAAAGAAAAATCAACTTGCCCTATTATCCGTGCTACAGCAAAAGTTTTCTTCTTCTTGTTCTTCGAGAGGCTTGATGATAATTTCCGGCTTCATGCGATTTCGCCTTCATGCTACCCAGCCTTTCACTCAAAGATGTTGTGCACCTCTGAGTAAGCTAATCAGCGCACTAGTGGCAGCACTTTGACTGGGACGTCCGTGCATATTTTTGTGCAATCGTCCTCTCTATTACACAGAGACTGAATACATCACACACGGGGTAGAGGCAGACTAACTGTTGTCAGTCTGCACTCAGTGTTTTTGGTGTATTCAGTCCATTCTTGTACAATAAAAAAGCTTGATTATCCAAGATGCAAAACCAACTAGTCTCTATAGCTGCTCCTAATTAATGCCTTGGGTGGTCGGTAACAAGAGCACCATGTAAAAGGCAGCTAGGGTCAATTATGATCCTTGCATGATATTTTTTCATAGTGAAAGGGGAGCTCGAACGCTCGAACATTCACTAAGGCACCACGAAGAGGGCTGAAACAGCGAGAAATTGCTATTTGGTTTCGTTGTTTTTAATGCGTACTATATTTTTTCTCGAGAGCAGTACGTAAATTTCTGGCGCATATCTAGTTATCGTCATGGGTTGTGTGAGCCCTTCAAGGTAAACACCTTATCTGCTTAAAAAAGTGAACTTACGTCGCGTTGACAGCGGCACTTCCGTTTCAGTAGCGACCAAGCGCAAGGCTATGCACCATGTGATGAGCAAACGTAGATGAAGGGTTAGCCAATAACGGCAGAGCATTTTTAGAGACAGGAGGAATAATTAATTCATAAAAATGAACGTGACCTGGCTTTTCAAAAGAACTTGGTCGCCTACAAGTATACAGCTGAACAAGTCGACAATATCTAGCCGACAAGCAGCTTTATTGCACCAATTTTATGAACTTGTAGTTCATTTATCAACACGCTTATTTTGCTCCACCAATGAACCAAATAGCTTAGCAAGAGGCCATGGGGCAACATCAACATGATTATTAACACATATTCCTAGTACAAGCTCAAACGCGGATCAAAATAACGCTATAAGATTGAAATTATTTGTAACAGGGATGCTGGACATGCACTCACCGATACTAAGTCCACCGCCACCAATTTTAATACCACCTCCTCCAGTGGCGCCAGCTCCAAGACCGCCCCCACCCGCGCCGACAATTCCACCGCTAAGTCCACCGCCAAGTCCAGCGCCAAGTCCGCCGCCAGGCACGGCGCCAATTCCACCGTTAAGACCACCGCCAACTCCGGCGCCAACTCCGGCACCTTGTCCGCCAGCTGCACCAGTGCTAGTTCCGGCGGCACCAGCTCCAGCACCAAGTCCGCCGCCAAGTCCAATGCCAAGTCCGCCGCCAGGCAGGGCACCAACTCTACCACTGAGACCACCGCTAACTCCGGCGCTAACTCCAGTACCTTGTCCGCCAGCTACACCAGTGCTAGTTCCGGCGGCACCAGCTCCAGCACCAAGTCCACCGCTAAGTCCAACGCCAAGTCCGCCGCCAGGCAGGGCGCCAACTCTACCATTAAGACCACCGCTAACTCCGGCGCTGACTCCTCTACCTTGTCCACCAGCTACACCAGTGCTACTTCCGGCGGCAGCAGCTCCAGCACCAAGTCCACTGACAACCCCAACGCCTTGTCCAGCACCACCTAGTCCGGCACCACCAAGACCAGCTCCACCAACCCTGACACCACCAGTACCACCGCCAATTCCACCGTGAGCACCAGCGCCTCCAACACCAACGCCTAGTCCACCTCCAAGCGAAGCACCGCCAATTCCAGTGCTGCCAATTCCAGTGCCACCAATTCCTATGTTGTTGCCAGCTGAAAATGATAAACAATGAAAAGGAATGTTCTTCGTTGCCAAAATAATCAAGCTTACGAAATGAACTCAGTTAGTAGGACAACAGAAGACAGAAGGCTAGCAAAATGTAGTACGCGAGAACAACATACATGGTAAAGGTTCTTGTCCGGATCAGGCATTGATGTCATGCCCGTTATGGTGATATCATTTCATTCCTTCAGAAATCAACTCATTATAAAATATGCCTTTAAGATTTTCATCTCCACCAGTGCTCAGTTCATGAAAGAAATCTCTCATAAGACCGCCCACGTGCAACACAAAACTATCATAAAAAATTCTGCATGAGTAGTCAGAGTGCCACTTTTATTCTTTCCACTACCAGTTATTTTCATGTACGTCTCAATAATACCATGGCTACAATGCTCGGCTGCCGAATGGGAAGTCACAAGTTTGATGCCGGCTGCGGTGGTCACATTTCAAAACAGGCGATTTGCTAGGCGCCACTGTGCCTGCATTTAGGTGAATGGTAACGCCATATGGCCAAATTTACGAGCCCTCCACTCTGGCGTGTTTAACATCATACCGTACTTTGGGAACATATAAACCCAGCATCGCAATCATCTTGCTTGCGGACAAATACATGTGTCAAAATGTACTCGCGTTCAGTAACACTGACAGTTTGGCGAGTTGGTGTGGGTTCATAGATTTAAGGGTTCATAGGACGGGCGCCGTGCTTGTAACGAGTTTCGCACCGGTCCTTCTGTTTTAATCGTTTTTTTCTCTCGTGTTTTCGTGCCATTTTTAAGTATATATGAATACCATAAAGGAATTTTTTTCTGTTAAGAGGCTGACAAAAAGTCATCATTTCTTGTCAAGGTATCGTATACTCCTTCTTATACAGGAATCACTCAAGCAATAGAGGTGGTTACATAGGCTTGAGACAGAAAATCATAAGCATAATATAAAGCATCTATACTAATAATATTAGTGAGAAGAAGCAGAAAATAATGCCAATTAAGGAAAGTATAGGGCATGTTATTGGAAGTACTTGTATTGTAAACTTGAAGAAAGAAAAGTGGACAAAATGATCGATAACTTGCATATGGCAGGGACCGAGCTTGCGATCTTCGATAACGCACCCGATGCTTTGCCACTGAGCTATACGGCGGGGGTCATCTATTTGTCCAATTTGCCGAGTAGATATGTGTATTAAAATTGTGTTAGCGTCAGTCAATGACGCCTGTTGCAATTACGGCGTGTGTAGAACACCCTTTATGCATTTTGGTAACACGTAGCCCGTAATCTTATTACAAGCTGGCCGCTCATCAATGATCTCTCGCATACTACTTTAAGCCATCAAGTCCGCCAAAACGAGACCCTTGCTATGAATGAAGGGCAAAAGTGTGAATTCGAACACACCTTTTGTTTGTGAGACATAATACTATAAAAGAACCGACAATGATGCCAAGTAAAATGGAACCTATAAAGTAATTCAAATGAAAATGTGCAGATAAAAAGTAAATGGAAAGATAACTGCGCTAGTAGGAATCAAATCTATGACTTTAGAATAACGTGGCCGATGTTCTACCACTGAGCTACGGTGGCTCAACGACGCCTTACGTGCAAATGGACAAATATATCCTACAAAGCGGATGAAGGGACGACCACCAACGTCGCTGAGTGTTAGCGTTTCGAACACATTATTCGAAGGTCACAGCTTTGGTCCCTACTTGTGGCACACAAACAAAAGACAAAAACTTAATCATCCTGACAGTGCCAAGTTATCGTTGTCTTGACTTTTATCTATTTTTTTTAAAAGAACATATTCATATATCAATGGGTCACCAAAACTGTGCACACGTGTTACAAAACACCATGTATCATGTCTTGAAAAACAGAAAATTCTACTTTTAACCTGAAAGAGAGATTGGTGGATGATCGAAACACTTCTTGATTAATAAAAACGGCTTCAGCTATTTCACGTGTGTGCTGATCAACGTGTTCACGTTTCATCACGGTTTTCTGAAAGTCAAACAAACACCGGCATCATCAGCGATGCGCTGCCTAATGTTCTCATGCTCTCGTAGGCGTAAGTTGAGGCACCGCTTCATTTGGCTAACAAAATAGACTAACTCGTGATTCTGTTTTTTTTTTCTTAAGGACCTGTCTTATCCTTTCTCGCATCACGCCACTTTCTCTTACGCCCTCCCTTCCTCTTATATTTTAGTCTAGAAAGGTCCACGGGGTTTGCACATGAACGCGCTAAGGTAAGCAATAAGTTCACTAAACACAAGATCACTTGTACAAATATTCGCTCCAGGAAACACCATGTCCAAAGATTTTTTTAGTTCTTCGGTTGCCAAATGTTTTCGGTCAAGTAAGGGTGGGTAAGAGCCCCGCTTAGTTGTACCACATTTACCGCCACTGGCACCTGAGAGTTGAGTAAAATTTGTCTTACCTATTGACGAAAAAAAAAAGGACAATAAAACCAGTAAGGCACTTGACGAATGAAATCCTCCTGTTGTGTTGGGAATGTGCACTACATATATTCTGAGTGGACATGATGATTACACATGAAGCCTATTTACGCTAGCTTGAAAAGACAGGAAGCATGCAACGGTTGAAATTACAAAAAAAAAATGTGAACAGAAAGTCATGAAGTAGCCTACTAAAACATGTCGGTGGGCTAGTTCATTTATACGGAGCAAACAGTCAGGATGAAACTCGGCAGTCTTGGCCAGAAATACTACCCGCTTCATCGAGCTTAGCAGCGCGAAATCTAAAGTGTTAAGCAACTACTTCGGGTGAAGGGGGGACCTTACTTTGGAACACGAAAACATAAAGCAGTGTTAGTCTCCAGGATTTCATCAATACGATCAAAAATTAAAAAAAAAGTAGTGAACACACAAATAAAAGCTGAAAGTTGGAAGGAAACAGTGTTAACACGCTTGGACGGTTCTTACGACAAGCATGGCTCCAGCCATAATTATGAGATATCTTTGCGGTTTCCTGTGAAATTTGAACTGAAGCCGTAATTATTGTCCACTCCATATTTTACAGGACTTTGTGCCAGAAACTGCCGAGAAAGTCGACCGGAGCAATGCCTCCTACGGTATGCAGTTTATCCTTAGAACCCTGCCTTTCGTTATCCAAAACTGAGCAGACTTGTCATTCATGCAACAAACACAACACACACTTTTTCGTAATGCTAAGAATCACTGCTACAAGTATGTTTTGCACCGCTGTTGACTAAATGGTGCGGTTAGTGGCCAACGCTGACTAACTAATCTACATGAGCAGGAGTGATTGCTCATTTTCTAAACAAATTAATTAGGAGAGGCACAAAATAATATAGCATAACAGAGATGGGAAGAAAACGGGCTCGTTGAGCCAAAAGAGAGTGCACTTAACGTGAAGCAACTGGGCTCTCTTTTGGCTCAACGAGCCCATTTTCTTCCCTTCTCTGTTATGGTATATTATTTTGTGCCTCTCCCAATTAATTTGTTTAGAAAATGAGCAATCACTCCTGCTCATGTAGATTAGTTAGTCAGCGTTGGCCACTAACCGCACCATTTAGTCAACAGTGGTGCAAAACATACTTGTAGCAGTGATTCTTAGCATTACGAAAAAGTGTGTGTTGTGTTTGTTGCATGAATGACAAGTCTGCTCAGTTTTGGATAACGAAAGGCAGGGTTCTAAGGATAAACTGCATACCGTAGGAGGCATTGCTCCGGTCGACTTTCTCGGCAGTTTCTGGCACGAAGTCCTGTAAAATATGGAGTGGAATATGGAGTGGACAATAATTATGGCTTCAGTTCAAATTTCGCAGGAAACCGGAAAGATATCCCATAATTATGGCTGGAGTCATGCTTGTCGTAAGGACCGTCCAAGCGTGTTAACACTGTTTCCTTCCCACATTCATCTTTTCTTTGTGTGTTCACCATTTTTTTTAAATTTTTGATCATGTTGGTGAAATCCTACAGACTAACACTTCTTTATCTCTTCGTGTTCCAAATAAAGTCCCCCCTTCCCCCGAAGTCATTGCTTAACCCTTAAGATATCGCGCTGCTAAGCTCGATGAAGCGGGTGATATTTCGGGAGACGACTGCTGAGTTTCATGCTGACTGTTTGTTCAGTATGAATGAACGAGCCCACCGACATGTTTTATTAGGCTACTTCTTGACTCTCTTTTCCCCATTTTTTAACCGTTGCGCGCTCCCTGTTTTTTTAAGCTAATGTAAATAAGGCTCATGTGTAATCGTCATGTCCACTCGGAATATACGTAGCGCACATTCCCAACACAACAGGAGGATTTCATTCTTCAATTGTCTCACTGATATTGTTATTTTTTTCGTCAATTTCTTTATTGACGAAAAAACAAGGAGAGCAGAAAGGTGGGTCCTAAAATTAATCTGCAGAAAACGAAAGTAATGTACAAGAATCTCGGAAGAGAGCAGCGCTTTAAGTTAGGTAATAACCGTGGAGCTGAACCACGAGATTGAAGTAACTAGAAGAATAAGAATGGGGTGGAGCCCATTTGGCAAGCACCTCCAAATTATGACAGGTAGATTGCCACTATCCCTCAAGAGGAAGGTATATAACAGCTCTATCTTGCCGGTACTTAGCTACGGAGCAGAAACCTGGAGACTTACAAGGAGGGTTCAGCTTAAATTGAGGACGACGCAGCGAGCAATGGAAAGAAAATTGGTAAGTGTAGCCTTAAGAGACAAGAAGAGAGCAGAGTGGATTGGGGAACAAATGGGGGTTAAGGATATCATAGTTGAAATCAAGAAGAGAAAATGAACATGGGCCGGGCATGTAGCGCGTAGACAGGATAACCACTGGTCATTAAGGGCAACTGACTGAATTCCGAGGGAAGGCAAGCGGGTTAGGGGGAGACAGAAGGTTAGGTGGGCAGAAGAGATTAAGAAGTTTGGGTATAAATTGGCAGCAGCAAACACAGGACCGAGTTAACTGGCGGAACATGGGAGATGCCTTTGTCCTGCAGTGGACGTAGTCAGGATGATGATGATATATATATATATATAATATATATATATATATATATATATATATATATATATATTATATATATATATATATATATATATATATATATATATATATATATATATATATATATATATATATATATATATATATATATATATATATATATAGTAACAAGGGCTTTTAGGTGTTGTTGAATCTCACACAACGTACGCAGCCATGTTGGAGAATTGTGACTAAACAAAATTTATTTTGTGCTTACTTACAAAGAGCTGTTGGTAATTTATTCGACAAAAATAGTTTTCAAGAATAAGGTATCAAGCGCTGAATCAAAGACCCACTAAAAGCATGAATGAACGAGTCACGCTATTAGTGTTCGGAGCAATGTGATATAGGCCTTTACCTGAAGTGCTGGTCACACTACCTATTCCTCCACTTCCTCCAACGCCAACGCCTCTGCCAAGGCCACCACCAATCACACCAGCCGCTCCACCTGAAGAAGGTAGCGAAAAATAAACGAGCGACACTTCATCCATCATTCGTAAACGATAATACGTTTAAGAAGTGGGCTTATGCTGTGCTGCTTTAAACAGGTTGGGAAAAAAAATCTCCTGCTGAAGGAAACCATGGGTGGAGGAAGAGACCCTGAGAAGTTGAACCGCACTCACAAAAACTCGTCGACCCGGTGCAACAACATTAGGACCATCTACCTGTGTAACGCTGTCGGTAACCATCCCGTGATACTGGTAACAGCTGCCGTGAACGCTGCCGGTGACCATGACTAGCACTGCTCACCTGCCGGTCCCTCAACGCACACGTCAGAGACATCGAACGTGGTCCCGTGCTGACCAAAGCAGACGCGCTCTGTCTGACAGAGACATGGAACGCCGCAGGACCGACGATCAACAGCTAGGAATAAAGAAGTCCCGCTTTTTCTCACAGAAACGTTGCCTTCACCGCCCACTCGGGAAAGAGAGGGCGAGAATACGCGCATGTGCACTGGGGGAGCGGACCCGTGAGGGAATTAGTGACACAGTTCTGAGCTGAATTTGCTTCGCATCTAAAAGTTAAAAAAGGATCAATGACGTTTTAGTTTGTCCCTGAGTACTAAATTGCCGTTGAACTAAAAAGATTATCTGTGAAAATTGTTTCGGGATTTGCATTGCCTACGCAATTACACCAGTACTGCTCCCCTTCATAAAAAGATAGAACTTAACTTGTTTTGGATGACATAACGTAATAGATACCATCCCTCCAATGCCGCCATGAACAAGTACCACAAAGCATAAGCACTTGCAGTTTCTCTCACAATCTAAGTAGTATGCGCGATGTTTCCCCCAGTATAATCCTGTGGTTTAAACATGCGGCTTCTACTTGATTATGACAACTTTATTTGAGTCGCCCCGCCGCAGTGGTCTAGTGGCTAAGGCAATAGGCTGTTGACCCGCAAGCCGCGGGATCGAATCCCGGCTGCGGCGGCTGCATTTCCGATGGAGGCGGTAATGTTGTAGGCCCGCGTGCTCAGATATTGGTGCACGTTAAAGAACCCCAGGTAGTCGAAATTTCCGGAGCCCTCCACTACGGCGTCTCTCACAATTAAATGGTGGTTTCGGGACGTTAAACCCCACATATCTATCAACTTTATTTGAGTCCAAAAAAGATGTAAGGGCGACACCGCGCCACATGGCTAGTCCCGTGTATAGACCACCAAGCCGAGCATGGCGGCCCGTTCACGGGCACTCTGAACTGGGACAGCGTTTGGTCGTTGAGTTCGAGGTAGCGCAAAGGCGCTGCCCACGTGTCCTAGATGTAAACGAAGCTGACGAAAACGAAGCTGAGAACGAGCTGAAAACGAAGCCCATTCTCGCTACACCTGATTCAATGTTGGTAATAGTTTACAGGCAGGGCAGTCCGTACTGGAATACCGTTCAGGGTACATGGCATGAACCACTTGGTTAGCATACGCGAGGGATCGTAATAGTCCAAGGGTAACTACCTGTGCCCTACACAAGATATATAGGGCGTGGGAGAGGGAATACCCATCTTGACAGATTGTAGTTTCGTTATCTCGTTGAACCTGAGCAAGGGTTCCTCGTGAAGCAGTTGGAGTGCGGAGGTGGCACGCTGGGTGAGTCCTCCATGTGGCTTCGTGTGCGTCTTCGTTAGGGTTGAAGGTTGAGCCCACAGTCGACCCCAGGTGAAAGGTATGCCAAGTGAGAGTGCCAGAGACGGGACACTCTTGACGCTTTGCAGAATTCGAAGGGCCTGAGGGGTGACATGCTGGTTTTTTTGGCTTGGATAGCAGCCCTGTAGTCGCTGTATATTGACTATCTACCACCCGTATTCACAAACGCTCCTCGACTCGACTTTCACCCTTCACTTGACAGAGTTGTGCACTACGCCACAGCTCGGCTGAAAAATGACGCTGCGCTACTCAGGAATCGCAGCAGATTAACGCTGATATGCAGTGATTTGCCATGCCTAGAGAGGGCGCTCCCATCGGCTTTCACAAGTGAAGGTGAAGCGTTGAGTGAAGGGACGTTCTAGAATATGGGGGTACGACTATCTAGCACAGCCAATGCGATTGTAACCTGTGCAGCTATCACGGGCTTCGATGTGCGTACCGTAGCGAAGCTAGTGAGCCTAGAATTTGAGTCGACGATGGAAACTTACTACTTCAACAAAATGCTTCATTCTACATGAGCACAGCTACTTATACTTAACTCTTGACAAAAAAATATCATACCAAATGTTCAAAATGACATGTATTGTATATGCATTCTGCACATGCAAAAAAAAACATTTTGTTGAAAGTCAGCGCTGGTTTTCTATATCTTATGGGTCCTTCCATGCCAAATGTCCCAACCAGGCCGCTCGCCAAAAATGAATATAAAACAAATGGATTAAGAAAATTACACAAATATAGGCATTAGGTCTAAACTATTTTCCCGAGATATTTTGAGTGGCGAAAAATTTTTGGCGCCCTTGAACACCTTTTGAGAATCGCGAAATGTGGGAAAACCAGGTACAAAAAAAAAAGAATTCCCTATAAATTAACGGTTTTGCACATTTTTTCAATACTAGCTTTTTTGTGTCTTTAGAGCAACTTGCCTTCATCATGAAACAGTTGCTCATGATAGCTTGAAAATTTTCACACTTTAGAGCGTAGTCAAAACTATGTATATTGTAGTGTTTTCGATAATTTTTCTGCAAAATAAACCATCGATAGGATCCATAAATTACTTTTATCAAAGCCTTCAGAGCACCTACAATTTCTAAATATATTTTTGCCAGTATGCGGTGCATATAATTTAAAATAAAACCCTGAACGTGGTGACAACGCCAATTTGGTCTAAGTTTAGACGTCTAGTAGCACCCTAAGGTGATCTTAGAAAAAATCGGGAGAAAGGCGCATGTGATTGAGAATCATAGCGACTTTGTTCACAGAGAGTTCACTCGAAACATATTTCGTTTTAGTGGAGAAAAAGATTTTTAAAATTCCGTCCCACCGATGCATTGTTTTGCTATGGATCTGATACAAACCAACTGAATTCACGGCATAAAAAAGAGTGGTAGTGAATTCACAACTGTAGTGAAGAAGATGAATGCTACCCAGAAGGGCAGGGGGTATGACTCAGTCGGTGAAGAAGATGACGTTTGGTTGGCTGGGGACTCAGGCTGGTTCCGCCATTACCACTTGACGTGTCGTGACCGCTCTCCTGTTTTATAAAAGAGTGCAACTCTAAAACGCCTCATTATAATTGGTGGAGGTGCTGGGCAACGCCTAATCCTGGAACTGCGAAACCGTACGTTGCCTCCAGTTACTACGATGTCCACGGACGATGATCAGCAGGTGGCCGCCTCGGCTCCAACTACTGCAGCTCCTGTCTGTCTTGGCTCCTTTCGGCAACGCGATCCACCTACCTTCAGTGGAACCGATGACAAAGACGCGGAGGACTGGCTCGACGAATACGACCGGGTGAACAAGCACAACAAGTGGGACGATGCACACAAGCTTACTGTCGTCCAATTTTATTAGACCGACGTCGCCAGTCTGTGGCACCGTAATCACGAGAGAGACCTCCCCACCTGGTCGGCCTTCCGAACGGCGTTTGCAGACTTGTTTGGCCGTCCAGCACTTCGCAAACTACGGGCCGAACAGCGCTTGCGTACCAGGGCTCAGCAGAATGGTGAGCATTACACCAGTTATATTGAAGATGTGGTCGACCTTTGCCGGCGTGTCAACTCGGCCATGACAGAAGCCGAGAAGATCAAACACATCTTGAAAGGCGTGACTGACGACGCATTTCAGATGCTTGTCGCCAAAAGCCCGCAAACGGTAGCGGAAGTGATCCAACTGTGTCAGAGCTATGATGAGCTCTGGAAACAGCGTGACACCACTCGTCGTGCTACCGCGCCATGTGCAACCATCTCCGCTTTAACGTCGGCTGGCTCTATAGATCACACCGCTTTGCTTCTCGAGATCAAGCAATTTGTACGAGAGGAGGTCGCACGCCAGTTTTCCCTCGTGCCTTATACCTCCGAAGGTGCCCCATCTACTTTAGCGCCATCAATACAGCGAGTAGTCCAGGAGCAAGTGTCCGAGGCGCTACCAACAGCTCACGCACCACCTGTGGCTGCTCCATTGACCTATGCCGAAGCACTGAACGGAACCCGACGTCCACCTGTCGCGAACGGCCACGTTTCTTTGTCGCGAACGCCTACGTCCACGCGTCCCTTTGTCGTACAGACTGAGCCTATGTACCAGGCTGCCCGTCCTATCTCCCGACCACCACCTCGACGCTTTCAGAACCATTGGCGCGCTCAAGACAACCGCCCCATATGCTTCGCCTGTGGAATTGCGGGTCACGTGGCACGATTTTGGCGACGGCGTGAGTTTTTCCTGCGTGACGACGTCAGGCCCAACAATTATGATTTACCCCCACGACCGGAGCCGGCTGTATATGGCGATTGATTGATTGATATGTGGGGTTTAACGTCCCAAAACCACTATATGATTATGAGAGACGCCGTAGTGGAGGGCTCCGGAAATTTAGACCACCTGGGGTTCTTTAACGTGCACCCAAATCTGAGCACACGGGCCTACAACATTTCCGCCTCCATCGGAAATGCAGCCGCCGCAGCCGGGATTCGAACCCGCGCCCTGCGGGTCAGCAGCCGAGTGCCTTAGCCACTAGACCACCGCGGCGGGGCTGTATATGGCGAGACTACCACCATGGACACATTTTCACCTCGCCGGAACTTCAACAGACACCGGTCGCCTTCACCTCAACGCCGTTCCCTTTCCCCTATGCTCCGTCGACCTCACCCTGTCCCTGAGGAAAACTAGGAGCCGCGGTTCCGGGGGCAAGAACTGCGGATCTTTCGAACTCCACAAGACCTCGTTTTTCGCCGTCCAACGTCGTTGCTGTCTCCGTTGAAGGTATACCTGTTTTTGCATTGGTCGATACTGGCGCCGCAGTGTCTGTAATGACTGAAAAGCTTTGCCGTCGACTAAAAAAAGTCACAATGCCTCTACACGACTTCGTTTTAAGCACTACGAGCGAGCAACGAATTCGCCCTTTTGCTGCATGCACAGCACGTGTCGTTATTGCTGACAATATATATGTCGTCGAGTTCGTAGTGCTCCCGCAGTGTTCCCATGACATTATATTAGGCTGCGACTTTTTCTGCACTCATCATGCCGTCATCGACTGTGCTCGCGCAGAAGTGGAGTTCGCGCCGTTATGCGACGCTGCTTCACTCGACTCGTCCCTTTCACCTGCAAAAGTTTTCGTTGCCGCTGACACTTCGATACCCCCGTTCTCGTCCGCCCTAGTTCCGCTTTCCTGTGACGTCTCTAGTGGCTCAACTATTCTCTTTACGCCTTCTGTAACCGCTGTTCGCCGCAAGTGCTTCCTGATTCCTTTCGCCGTTCTGAATATTCACGATGGATCAAGTGCAATTTATGTATCAAATCCGTTTCCCTCGCCTTCCAAGTTACTGTGCGGAGAGTGCCTGGGCATTGCCGATGACATTGATCCCTCGAGTGCACGTGTAGTTCCTGACCACTCGACTACGCTACCTATTGATGCTGTTGATTGCTGCGCGTCATCCTCTTCCCCATCATTCACCGACGCAATTTCGCGCTGCATCGACCCCAACCTTACGGCCCAGCAGCGCACCGACATCATCGCCCTCCTCGAGCGCTTCCGTGCCAGCTTCGACCACCAGCAACTGACTTTGGGCCGTGCTTCCACTGTATCTCACCAAATCGACACTGGCCTTCACGCTCCTTTACGTCAGCGTCCGTATCGGGTATCGGCATCTGAGCGTCGCATAATCGCGGAACAAGTTGACGACATGTTGAAGCGAGGTGTTATTGAGCCCTCTAACAGCCCGTGGGCCTCCCCAGTTGTTCTAGTCAAGAAAAAAGATGGCTCAATAAGATTCTGCGTCGACTACCGCCGGTTGAATAAGATCACTCGCAAAGATGTTTACCCGCTACCTCGCATAGACGATGCCCTTGACTGCTTGCAAGGCGCGGAGTTCTTCTCGTCACTAGATCTGCGTTCAGGTTATTGGCAGGTTCCCATGGCTGAGGCTGATCGCCCCAAGACGGCTTTTGTTACCCCTGATGGCTTATATGAATTTAACGTCATGCCATTTGGGCTCTGCAATGCGCCTGCCACTTTCGAGCGCATGATCGACAACATCCTCCGTGGCCTGAAATGGCAGACATGTCTGTGCTATTTAGACGATGTTGTAATATTTTCAAGCGACTTTTCAACGCATCTTCAGCGGCTCGAGACAGTGCTTACTTGCCTCACCGCCGCCGGTCTACAGCTCAACTTGAAGAAGTGCTGCTTCGGCGCTCGACAACTCCTAATTTTGGGCCATGTTGTATCTAGAGATGGCATTCTTCCGGATTCGACGAAACTCCGTGCCGTTGCCGAATTTCCCAAGCCGAAGACCTTAAAAGAACTTCGCAGCTTCCTCGGTTTATGTTCATATTTTCGTCGTTTTATTCGCAACTTCGCCTCCATCATATCGCCCTTGACTGACCTTCTTGCTGGCAACAAAGACCTTTCTAGTTGGTCGTCAGCTTGTGATGATGCATTTGCCACACTCCGCCACCTTCTTACGTCACCTCCTATACTGCGACATTTTGATCCTCTTGCCCCGACGGAAATACACACGGATGCTAGCGGAGTTGGCCTCGGTGCTGTGCTCGCCCAGCGTAAACCTGGATTTGATGAGTACGTCGTCTCTTACGCCAGCCGTGCACTCACAAAAGCAGAAGCCAACTATTCAGTCACCGAAAAAGAGTGTCTAGCCATCATATGGGCCATAGGCAAGTTTCGACCATATCTTTACGGGCGCCCATTCAGCGTGGTTACAGATCATCATGCATTATGTTGGCTCTCCTCGTTAAAAGATCCCACCAGCCGGCTTGCCCGTTGGGCGCTTCGGCTACAAGAGTACGACATCCACGTCGTTTACCGATCTGGCCGAAAACATTCCGACGCAGACGCGTTGTCCCGATCACCTCTACGATGTAGTGACAAGCCGCCGTCTTCGCCTGCCCCCGACGTATCTGCACTTAGTGTCAGTGACATGCGACAGGAGCAACGAAAAGATCCTTGAATCGCTTCACTTATCAACTTGTTGAATCGAACTCCCTCGCAAAATATCCCTAGAGGTATGCGCCGTCAAATACAGCACTTCGTTATCAGAGATGGTTTGCTATACAGACGTAATTATCTCTCCGAAGGACGCCAATGGCTTCTAGTCATTCCCAGAAGTCTCCGCTCAGACATATGCGCCTCCTTTCACGCTGACCCACAATGCGCCCATGCTGGAGTGTTAAAAACCTACACCCGCCTGTCCCACCGCTACTACTGGCGTGGAATGTATCGCTTCGTCCGTCGCTACGTACGTTCCTGTCTCGCTTGTCAACGCCGGAAGAATCCCACTCCAACTTCTCCAGCTCCACTACAACCCTTACCTTGTCCTGCCCGACCGTTTGACCGTGTTGGTATTGATCTGTATGGACCTCTTCCGATTACACCGGCTGGAAATCGCTGGGTAATCGTCGCTATCGATCACCTTACGCGCTACGCAGAAACTTCACCACTCTCTTCTGCGTCAGCCAGCGACGTCGGTCGTTTCATACTGCATCAGATCATTTTACGTCACGGTGCACCACGTGAACTCCTGAGTGACCGAGGGCGTGTGTTTTTGTCGGACGCTGTCGAATCGCTTCTCAAGGAATGCCAAGTCATTCATCGCACCACCACCGCGTATCATCCTCAAACAAATGGCACTACAGAAAGATTCAACCGTACATTAGGAGATATGCTGTTGATGTACGTCGCAACCGATCACACCAATTGGGACAGTATTCTCCCTTTTGTAACCTACGCGCATAATACTGCTGTCCAGACAATCACTGGTTTCTCGCCATATTTCCTCCTTTATGGTCGCGAGCCCTCTTGCACGCTAGACACCATCCTTCCTTACCACCCGGATGTTGCTGAGTCGACGACGATGTCACAAGCTGCTAAATACGCGGAAGCTTGCCCGCTCCTTCACAAGTGCTGAACAGCAACGCCAGAAACACCACCGCGATAGCCCGACGCCTCCGGCTTCTTATGCATCGGATGAACTTGTCTGGCTTCGCATCCCTTCAACCAGCCCTGGTCTCTCAACGAAACTGATGTACAAGTATGACGGACCTTACCGTGTGGTTAAACAAACTTCACCCGTCAATTACATCGTGGAGCCGCTTGAACAGCCCCATGATCAACGACGCCGTGGACGTGAGACCGTCCACATAGACCGCCTAAAACCGTATTACGATCCCTCTATTGTCTCCTGCCCTTGAGTCGCCAGGATGGCTCTTTTCTGGAGGGGAGGAAAATGTAGTGAAGAAGATGAATGCTACCCAGAAGGGCAGGGGGTATGACTCAGTCGGTGAAGAAGACGACGTTTGGTTGGCTGGGGACTCAGGCTGGTTCCGCCATTACCACTTGACGTGTCGTGACCGCTCTCCTGTTTTATAAAAGAGTGCAACTCTAAAACGCCTCATTATACAACAAATATTTCAAAGTCAACTTGTTAATACTCTTTTGTATACTACATGTCGAGGTGACAGTAAACAGTGCCAAAGATATGACAATGCCACTGAACTATATATCACCACGCTACCAATAATGAATCACGTTACATTAATTGCATGAGCCACACAGCGCAGGTGGCGGCCGACGACTACACCATAAATATTTGATGATATCTCACAACAGCTGTAAAACAACGCTTGTTACCAGACTGACACGTCATACTTTAACCAATACCCGTTTCCGAAAACCAGCCAAACAAGTTGTGAAAAAAAAAAAAGCTTCGCATGCTCCAACCGTAGGCGTGAGTGCGTAGGCAGTGGTCACATCGTGCGCCACATGTGGAATACATAGATAAACTATATGTGTATCAACTATAAATGACCAGACTCAAGCCTACTGTATGCTTACGATTTATATAAACGTTGAAACATGTTTTTGGACGCCAATGGCTTCTTATAGCCACATACAATAAATGTTACGCGATTCATTGTTGGGAGCTTAGTGGCATGCATTTCATTCGCATTGTTACATCTGAAGCACTGCTTAATGTCACCTTGATATGCAGTATACCAAATGGAGGACTAAGAGGGACTTTGAACCATGTTCTGTAAATTCACTGCCATTCTTTTTTATGGAGCAAGTTCAGTTGACTTGCTTGTATTGGCTCCATAGCAGAACAATGCAATGGTGGGACTGAACTTCAAAAATGCTTTTCTCCGCTAAAACAAAAATGACTTTGATTGAACTTTCTGTGAACAAAGTCGCTCTGATTTTTAATCGCATGCGCTTTTCTTCTAATTTTTCTCTTGAACCACCTTAAGGTGCTACAGATGTCTACGCTTAGACCAAAGTGGCGTTTTTGCCATGTTCAGGATTTTATTTCATATCCTATGCGCAGCACACTAGAAAAACCAATATATTTGTGAATAGTAGGTGTTATGGGAAGTTGTATTGAAGTAGTTTATGGATCCAATCAATGGTTTTGTTCCGATGAAAAATTATACAAAACACTACAATTTACATAGGTTTCACTACGCACTAAAGCGTGATACTTTTCAAGCTATCATGAGCAACTGTTCTATATTGAAAGCGAGTTGCTTTAAAAATACAAAAAGCTTGTATTGAAAGAATGGGTAAAACCGTTAATTTATAGAAATTTTTGTTGTACCTGATTTTTCAACATTTCGGGATTTTCAAATGGTTGTCACGAGCGCCAAAAATTTTTACCGTTCAAAATATCTTGGAAAAATGGTTTAGACGTAATGCCTATATGTGTGTCATTTTCTGAAACTATTTGATTGAAATCCATTTTTGTCGAGCGTCCTGGTTGGGACAGTTGGCGTGGAATGACCCTTGTGTATTTATTTGTCTTCGTTGGTAGCCACGCTGTTGCCTTCACAATGTTCTACCAAAAGTCCAATTAAAAGTGCCTAAATTCATTTATAGTTAAGTAGTACTTGCTGCCGAGTCCGCTGATAATGATATGGTTTGATTTCAAGCATTGATTTTCATTTACATTCTGTTGACATAAAACTATTTCGCGGAGGTAGTTAGCTGAAGCCAAAGTTCGCACTAAAGTTCCCCAGCCGGAAAGCTGGAGCCTGTGTCATTCTTTGTTTCACAAATTTTCATCACTAAAATATGCCGCTTCTTCGGGAACCTATGTCGTATTGGAATCATTACGACGGTGTTTGGCACTGATGCATTGATTTCAACATAGTGCATGTGTTTGTAAGAAAGTCGAATTGCTCTCACTTGAACTGCCCGTAGTATGCACCTCTGTTACTTGAGTTTGAGTGCGAGTAATTAAGACACCTGCATCAAAAAAGGAAAACAATATTAGGACAAAAACGCGACTAATGTTAAAATGAAGATAATGTTTCTATAAGGTGTGTCATTGTTTCTTAGTTTCAGCATATTTCTTCCTGTTTTTGTTCGTGATAGCTTTTTTTTTGTGAATGACGATTGGTGAACAGCGTACGAAATGATTGGATAAAATTCATTGCAGTTGATTGTGCTTGAGAACCAAGACTGTGAACGTTGTGAACCACATTTCTAAGTATTAATGAATTGATCTCTGAATCGTAATTTATTATCTTGTAAATCGATTGTCGCAAACATTTTTAGAATCTCTGAAGAACGAGTTACGTTTTTGAGTTTTGTAGCCTACTTTCAGTGGTTTGCAGCTTCCCTTTTCCTGTGCTAGCTGGACGTTACACTAGCAGAAATAACAGTCGTTGACAGTCGAAGGGGAGGGGAGATTTGTCACTTGCACATCGTGACCTTGAACATGCGTCGTGATACGCCATTACTCCCTCTCAGCGTTATTCATGCGCGCACCAGCGTCACTATTGCGCAATTTTAGTGCACTACTCAGAATGGTTTCAGGCACGTGATGGTTCTTGCACAAGTTTTATGCTTGGTATCAAATGTATTCTAAATATCTCTTAACTCGAACTACTATGTTCTTCTATATGAGTGTATTTATCGGGGTTTTGTAACACTGGGGCGTACATTGAACTTCCGGTTGAGTGCAGGCGAATTCCAAGTGTTCGCTTTTTTTAAAAATTGAATTTTGCTAGGTGCTTGCGCTATAGGACACAAAATATTCTCTTTGCAAAACAGAATGTGTCCTCATCTTACTGAAATATACACATCAGTTTGAAGGTTATGAAATTTGATGAGCTCCGCAAGCTTAGGTGATTAGTGATGAAGGGCAAGGTAATGAATCCTGTTTGTATTGAAATAAAGATGCATTGGGGAGAGGCGGTGCAGTTTTTTATATTTTCGTTTGTACGTGAACCTACATATGATGTATCATTTTAGAGAGAGTGCTATACTTGTATAAATATTATAACTCATTTCTTGTTTGTCTAAGTTACTGATTATATTTCTTTCTTCTGTGCAACGTGCACCCATAACCTGGCTGGTTAGATTAGGCCACAAGCAACACAGTGAATACGCTTGTTGGCCATAAAAGCATAAGCCGATGCATTACTTCGACAAACGTGGGTGGCCTGGCGGAAGAAGTTGCTGGCGAACTGGGACGGCAGATGTTGGTTTACAAAGTACATTCACCACCAAGACGAGGCAAATGACGCGGAATAGTGCCCCGGAAGTGTTTTACGCCACTGTATAGCATATTAAGTTTTGATATTATCAATGTTTTTTATGTTCGCTCCACAGTGTGCGGCATTGCTTTGGTGCAAACGGCTTCAATAAATCTCAACAATAGAATGATGCTGACAAACGTTAATTTGTGTTCTCGGACGAATGAAGTGTCACTTTTCTGAAAATGCTCCGGTAAGTGCAAGGCGCGGCACAGACAGAGGGCAAAAAAAAAATGCAACACTACAGGTGTCGTCTGTTTCATTGTCCTTGGTCCGTGCTGCGCTGCACGTTTACCAGAACATGTTTACTCACCAAGCTGTCCTGCTAGCTATGGTAGACCAACAATTTCTCATTGCCTTATTTTAACCAATGAGTTTTGTTAACGCGACTTCCTTGGTTTTTAACAAAGCCCAGGACATGCTAAATGAAAGTGACTAATACGACGTCCCTTGCTAGGCACTAGCAGGTGAGTTCAATTTAAGTGAACCGACGCTTTAATGGACTTATGCATTGAAAAATTCTACCAGATGAAGTGTTAATACAACATAATGAATTTTTTCAAAGCTGTGTGATTTGTGCTTACTTTACCATTAGACAGATATTCGCCCTAAGAGCCTACACTATCAGCAGCAGATCCTAAAAAAAAGAAGAGAAATTGTATTGGATTGCAGTGCAGGCTGTGCACCGATGAAGTCATTCAGTGTACTTAGTTGAACTGATTCTTTCTGAGCATCATCTAAGAGCAGGCCGAGAGACAAAAAGCTGTGAAAGGCAAATGGGCCCTGGTCGCACGTGAATATAAATGTTGATGTTCGCAGTATGTGCTGACTAATATGAAGATTGACGTAAGCTAAATGGTCACTCGTAATAATAGAGCGTGGAGTTACAGGACGAAGGACAGTAAAATGGGTGACTTTTGTCTTTTTTGGAATAAGAAATTATTATAGAATCAGCAAAATAGCTTTGAAAATGATCTGTGTTTTAGCTTAGATATTTTTCTGTCGCCTTTTAACAACTTCGTAATGAACTATCTGGGTCTAGAAAATTTTTCATGGTGTCAAGGGGGGCAACAGAAAGCTTTTTATTTTAGCAACCACTCTCACGTCCATCACGAGAGGAACGAGAAGTTTGTGTCAACAACCATCTAAAGATGACAGATCTGCACTCACCACTTGGGGTAGTTGCGCCACCACTGCCAATGCGTCCATTTCCAAGCTGACCAGCAATAGTATGACCCGCTCCAATCTGACCTGTGGCCTGAGCGGTGCCAATGTGAGTGGTGCCAATATAACCAGTTTGACTTCGACCGGCTCCAGTTAAAACGCCCCCAGTCGAAACGCCTCCAGTCGAAACACCACCAGCCGAAACGCCTCTAGTCGAAACTCCTCCAATCAGACCACCTCCAAGTGAGCTGCCTCCAATCACACCACCTCCGATTGAAGTGGCTCCAACTGAGCTGCCTCCAATCTGACCGGCTCCAAGGGGACCAGCCGCATGTGAACCAGTATGTCCTGAATATAGAAAAGTGTATATTCAGCGGGAATCAAAAAATTAGTTCAAATAAGCAAAGTTAGTGGTACAAGATTACATAAAACGCGATCGTACTAGCGATCGTACTATTTTATGCAGCATGAAACTACCAATGCGACCAATGTGACCCACGTACGTACACTTAAGTGCACGTTTCGGAAACCTCTCTGCTCAATGTTGTCTGGAGTTTCGCACTACGGCTTAACTCATGACAATATCTTGCTTTTGGAAATTAAAACGCCAAAATGTTTAATTTTATCAGTAAAAAACTGAAGAATGCATGACGGCTAAGCGATAGTTCCACTTTGGCACAGTGATTGGAAGCAATGCTATATGTAGCCTTGCACCAAAAAATTGGGGGACCCTTAAGCTTCGCCTTTAAGAGTGGAACTCGATAGTGAAAAGCGGCTCGTAGTGCGCCGTTGAACCACTAAGTGCATACTTATTAATATATTTTGTTAAACACACACACACACACACACACACGCACACACACACACACACACACACACACACACGCACACACACGCACGCACACACACACACGCACGCACACACACGCACGCACACGCACGCACACACACGCACGCACACACACGCACCACGCGCGCACGCCCGCACACACGCACACACGCACACAACACACGCACACACACACCTTCTCTATCTAGTTCACGGTGCCACAGCTAGATGCGCCAGTTTGTGAAAAATGCATATGCATTTTCACAAAAGGCAATTTATTGCAGTATATTTATATTCATTATTTTCTGGTGCTTTACGCTAGGAATGAAGGTTGTCTCTATTGATTTGAGGATCCAACCTATCAATTTGGCTGAAGATGTTAACGGCAAAAAATTTTGTTAAGTATCCCTTTGAGCACACTGGAGATTCTGACAATATTATTGAAAGTCGCACACATTAGAGAAATGACAAGAAGCTGTTCTGCACACTTGTTCTTCGTTTCTCTGTGAGCGCTGCGTGATATTTCATAAAATTTTCATGGCCATAATAGTTATGCTTCTTAACGGGATCATGTAAAGTATATTTAGAACACAGGGATTGATTTTTGTAACAAGAAGTGTATATTCCATCTTGATATTTTATCTATTCTCCGCATTTGACTTAACAGAACCTAACAAAGTTTTCACTCTGAAACCCCTATTATCGTTGAAAATCAACGTGTTTCATCACATTGGTTGCCTAGCACATTTGAAACCCCGTGGCAAGCCGATATGCAAAGCTATAAAAAACTTCATTACATTTTATGCACATTTTCTTCTTGCTTGCTTTGTAATTCAGGTTCATCATTTTAGCATGTTAAAATGAAGCTAGGCGCTTCTAAACCTGGGCCGCCAAATGGCATGCAGTGCTGTAAATTGCCCTTACCCACTATTGTGCCCTGTAACTTCACATGCTGGCCTACCCATCCCGTTGCAAAATGATAAACCTGCTAAATTACGACGCCTATTCGGTCTCTGGTAGCTCATAACGTGTATTGAACTACTAAAGATAAATTAAACTTTAGGCTCACTCTCACCACATACTGAGAAAACAACTTTGCTGACGTAAAATAACCCTTAGTACTTTTGGTGCCGGTCGCTTAATCGTGATTATCATCGCCAGGCGAAAGTATTACGGCTATAATATCGTAATATTGGTTATCTGGAAATAAAATCTTCACTCACCTGCAACACCCGAGATAGTTCCAGCGCTAATTCCTGCAGTAGCTCCAGCACCAGATATCACTCCACCGCCATGTCCAGTGCCTGCTACAAGGTGACCACCAGTTTGTCCTAAAAAAAAAAGAAAGGAAGGCTTGTATCCAATTACATTTGTCTCTATACGATAATCAATCGAAATAGAAGCTCGTGTTTTCAATTATTCGCTAATTACACAGTAACTTTATAGAAGTGGCGTAGAATGCATCGCGCTTTAGGGTCACACCTGTAACGCCTGCCGTGTTTCAATCGCAGGTAACCGTGAAAACAGCTCAGACACTACTATGTAGCACCAACTTTGGCCCAAAGCGTGCCGATGATGGGCAAGTAGAGAGCGCCAACGCATGGCCCGCTACTTTCAACAATGTTCATTTTGTGAGAAATAAAACAGCCGTTCTTTATATACTATTTATTTTTTTGGTACAAGCATCGCTGGAGCTAGTAACCTGTGTGTGTATTTGTAGGTGTATCTTTCTATCCTTCACCAGCATCGTCTTCGTGTCTTGTACATCGCATCATGCTAAACCAAAATATCAATTTGTTCAATCTAACATTGTGAAGCACCATACGTTAAAAGCCGTAACAAAACTGAAGTGACGCATTGCGGTTAGTTCACAATAGCATAGAAACCTATGCGGATGACAAGCTCCAAGGAGACGCAAACAGCATTCCGAAGAAAAAAAATAACATAGAGGTGAACATCCCCGTCCTACAAGTTTGAACATAGATATCCTAAATGTTTTAATTACTCCAAAATAATGCATTCGTAAAGGCAAAGACGTCTTCTTTATAAGCGTTGTGAAACCATCTTTGCGTTATCTAATAACCTCGGCAGATCGCAGAATTAATACAGCCTCAAAGGACTACGTACCTACATGGATGTTCAAAAGCTCCACAAATCTACTTATACACCAGTGGCTGTTCGCGATCGGTAACGTAGAAAAAGTGTATCATAGGCACATTCTTTATAGTTTACGTGTCCACTGCGTAAGCCTATTTTATTTTCTTTGTTTTTTTATGGATCCTCTTTATTATAGTTTTATGTTACATTTATGTGTTTCAGGGTTTTAACTTCAAGACCACATGATCCATAGTGTTATTTTTTTTATTGAAACAAAAAATGAACGCAGGAGCTTTTGTCACAGTTACTTGGCGCAAGCTACGCCTTTTCACTTGGTTGTTACAAATAAAGGATAGAAAAAAAAACAAAATAGCATATATACAAATATAAAACCCTACATAGACGAGTGGGAAAGTTGTCCTATGGGCAGAACAAACACGTAGTCGCCACGCTCACTTTTAACTCTAGTCCGCTCAGTAGTGGTCACAAATATTCGTTTCTTCGAAGAAATGTTGCAGCACCTTCATTGCTTCGCCATTTGTTTTAGATGGCCATGGGCCCAATATTTTATCCAACGCAAACGGCCGCTCGGGATCTAACGTATGGAGTTCCTGTTCTTGTCACCTTCTGTGTGTGTCGTGTTTCAGACATGTAGTCCAGCAAGAGGTGATTCTTATTGTACCTTAAATTTTCACAGCGATGATGTCCAGCAGTTGAAGCGGCGCTTTCCTTCAGCACGATCCATTAGAGGACAACTATGTAGTTACCGATGCATATTGACTTACCTGAGACTCCAGCACCGTTGATCTGACCTCCAGTGACTACAAGAGAAAGGAAGAAGCCGTTCAGATTGCTTGAAATTTCAGTGATTGTCGTCTTGTCTTATGACAAGTTAGAAGTTGTCGATTTTGAGACAACTGCCTAGTCAATCGATGATACTAACATTGTTGTGAAAACAAGTATGTACGTACACACAACCGCCTTCACATTAGTTGTGGTTGACGTTAAACACACTGTAAGAGGATTAAAAGAGCCTCAACGAATACGCGAAAATTCGTCGTCAAATCTCTGGTAGTGATCAACCACAAATTCTTTGAGTTATTCGTGAAGATTTCATGAATTTGACCCCAGCGCTGTTTAATTGCCAAAGAAATGTGAGCGTTGATGAAATCATTCACTTGAAAAAAAAAGGGCACATCATGCGACAAAAATAAATTCATGGCTGCAGTAAGCATTCGATGCGTAGAAAGTTATGACTTTGTACAGACCACACAATTTGTAGTTCCAACAAAATACAAATCTAACAAAAGTGCAACACGAAAATAATTCAAGTTTTACACTATAGCGACCAACGATGAGCACTGAATAACACAATTGTAAGCACTAAAGCAGTATCGTATGGATCAGTATTTTCAACATCATACTCGGGAACTTTTCAATATAGCGATCACATTACGTGTTCTTCGCACGGAAAGATAAAAATAAAAATGCCGACGAATATGATACTGCCTAACGGTAATCTTGAGCGTTGCTCCGTCTTGGGGCAAAGCCGACCATGCTTGAAGTTTTAGCTTGCCGCAAGGTGTCGTGTACGCCATCAATCATGATTTTTCGTGAAATATGACAGCTACCATTACGCCATTATTCGACTTCGTGCGGATTAGCGAGGTCTCATCTATAAAGCATTACGTGCTCTTCATTATTGCTGCATGGAGCTGATGACGGTGAAGAGTTCCGGCTAAGCACGTTGCGGTGGTTGGGAAGCACTAAACCGCAAATGCGTTGCCAAATAAGCATTGTAGGATGACTGTTCATGATGTTACTCTTTTGCCACGCTATACCGCATAGGTTAGCACGGTTCGACAGGAAGCCTGTGTAAGGTCTTTTTGCAAATTAGTTGCAAGTACGAACGGGCCTCTGCTGTACAATACTCGACTGCAACGCAAGGGCTCGGGTTCTAATACCGTTCAACCTTCAGTATTTTTTCTCGCTTTATTTTTTTCATATCCATCCCTTACGCCATCGACGGCAACGGGGACGCCAATAAACGCAGGAATGGTTGCTGAAAAAAATGCGCTTCTGAAAAATGTTGTTCAGTATTGGCCGTGAAACATATTCGAGACCAAGTTAGAGTATGTTATAAAAGTGAATACTGGATGATCAAGACATTTAGGTTAGGAGCTTTTTTTTTTTAGGTATAACACATAGACAGATATAAGTACAAGGTAAGTACGGTGTTAAGGTAATATTGAATCCACCACAACTGACGCAGTCATGTGTATATGTTCAGGAGTTCTGATGAAGTGTAATTCGTGTTCACGCACAAAGAAGATGTAAATCAATGAATTAAAAGCCCCCAAATTACGGTAACAGTTTTTGCAGAAATACGATGCGGATCTTTACCTAAAGTGCTGGTCGTACCAGCGATTCCTGCACTTCCTCCAACACCAACGCCACCACCAGGGATACCACCAATGACGCCAGTTGCTCTACCTAAAGGAAGTAAAGAGAACTAAACTGGCAGTAGTTTATTCAAGATACGCAAGAATACGTTTAAAGGCTAGGCTTGCTGAGTTGCTTTCAACAGCTTCAAATGGCCAAAAAAGACCAAAGATGATGTTTCAGTTTGTTCCTGGGTGTAGTGGTTTTCTGTAGCGCTAAAAAGGCTAATGTGCAAAAATTTGAAGCAATGTGTCGGCGATAATACCAGTACCGCTCTTTTCTGTTAAAAAAACAAAAACATGGGAGCCTCAGAGGACGATACATAGCAAATCCCACCCCTTTAATGGCACCGTGAATACGCAGCATGAAGCATATTAGACAATTGTAGCTTTACTTATAATACAAAACAGTAAGTAGCTCAATACGTGCAATTTTGCTCCGAGTAAAAGTATGTGGTTTTAACAGTACTGGTTCATGCGTACGCATCGTAAACTGGTTTTTTAGCCATACATTCATAAAATACCACTTATACTTCCTTCTATTTCTGATCCCGATTTTTATTCGCGCTGCTACAGCTTCCTGTGAGCCTATTTAACTCGATTTTGACTTTAATTTGCTGTGCAGAGTGAAATAAGCAAGTCAAACTATAGCGGCACAAAGCTGTACTCTTCGGTAAAAGTGAAAAACTTTACTGCAAAACTGGTGAGATGCTATGAGTATATTATCAATATTAACATCTGTGGCATTACGTGCCAAATGCACAATGTGAATATGAAGCACGCTATTGTAGAGCCTCCAAAAAAATTTGATTATCTGATGTCTTTTAATCTGAATTAACATCGCACAGTACACAAGCTTCTAGCATTTCACATCTTGACTGCCTTTCAGTTTTTTTCTTTTTTTCGTCCTAACTTTCTCTCTTCTAAATTTATTGGTTTTATACATAGCTTCATCTATTCATTTCTTTCTCTTGCTTGCCCCTTTTTTATTCCATTGCCTCCTTTTTTCATTTCTCCATCGCTCTTTAAATTTCTCAGCTGCTTGATCTTTTTTTTTATTTCCTTGCTTGATGTTTGCCAGCGTTTGGTCAAGCGACAACACACGATGGTCCGGGCCCCTAAAATGCTGAGCAGTTATCATCCCCAATTATAGTGCTCGAAAAACAAGCGGTAGAAGACTTCTCGTCGGAGCGACCATGCTATGTGTTACAGATCGCTATGCTAGTCGTGGTTTTGTGTGCATTACGCCAAGCTACGAAGTGCTCTGGATTTCGAAATGCGGGCAGCCCTGCTCATTGTCCTACTCATTTTAGAAACCAAACTCAATTTGAAGTCCACGTAATAGGGAGCCTTATAAGAATGATAGTATGAAAATAAGCATACTAGAATATAACATCACTGATTTTTTTTATGCATTTTAACACCTGGCGATATGCACTTACAATTTATCTCTACTATAGTATCTGCAACACATGCACAGTGAAATGGTGGCATTGAACGATGAACGAAATATTGCAGCCTCTTACTTTTGTAGATACATCGCACGAATAATAAAGAAAAGCAGCAGTATTTTTTCGGTGCACATCTTACTCATTCGAAATCACAATTAAGAGATCGATTCCAAAACATCGAATTTCACAAACTATATCTCAGTGTTTTGTTTCAGTATGCATAAAACTGAACAATGTATAATCTAATGTAGTAACCATCTTTCTTTCCATACCAATGTTATGCATTTATTGTATATCAGCGTTCCTAGTTCAATCATGCCTAAATGAAAATTTTGGATTCACCTTCTATATCAGAGTATTTTTTTAAATTTTTAGGTCATACTTGTAAAAGTAATCACCCGCAGTAAAACATCACCCACTTTGAGAATTTTTTCCTTAATACACTTTCTGCACTGAGGTTTCGTAGTTATGTTAAAGAGCCTGTCATGTCTTCAATAGTATACAACTAGAAAACAACGCCGGATACTAAGCTGATCATTGCAGTAAAAGAAAACCGGTGGGCTTACCAGCTGACATACTAGCTCCAGTACCATGGACACTGCCTGCGGCATAAAAAAGTATATGAGGAACGATTTACCATACTACTGCTTAGCTTGTGTACCAAATGTTTTGTATAATGACTCCATATATGCGGACAAGTTTTCTTGCCAGTGAATGGAATGCCACAGAACATATAGTCCTAATATTCTGTCTGAGTATTCAGGTTGAGGTATGGCGTTGGTCACACCAATCAGATGTTTGTATTTGTGGCACACTACACGTTGTGTCTTTGCCTTTTTGTACGCTTCATAACGTGGTGCACCGCGGTTGCGCCTTTCGTGTGTATCTCAAAGGCTACGCGGCGTCTGCGTCGACGTGAAACGGTAATTGCTTGGATCACTCGTTTTCTGCAATGGTGCAAAACGTCTTCTATTCTAAACATCTTGAAATAGAAGTACATGTGCAGAAGCTCCCCCACTATAGCTTTTCCTGCATTGTCAACGAAGTGGTCCGCGAGTGTAAAGAAAAAAAGACTCACAGCTTTGTCGCAAAGGCGAAATAATGAACACGATAGCAACGAATTGGAAGGTCACGCACAGAATGGCAAGCAGGCCCCGCCGCGGTGGTCTAGTGGCTAAGGTACTCGGCTGCTGACCCGCAGGGCGCGGGTTCGAATCCCGGCTGCGGCGGCTGCATTTTCGATGGAGGCGGAAATGTTGTAGGCCCGTGTGCTCAGATTTGGGTGCACGTTAAAGAACCCCAGGTGGTCTGAATTTCCGGAGCCCTCCACTGCGGCGTCTCTCATGTTCATATAGTGGTTTTGGGACGTTAAACCCTACATATCAATCAAATCAATGGCAAGCAGATCAAAACGTGCCCCACGTTCCTCGCGCACAAAGGACGCACGGAACGTACTCACATGTACAGATTCACGCGATTAAGCGTCTTAGTTGTTACTTCAATGTGTCTCAAAAACGTGCTCTTTTCGCAAATTGAGGCTGTGTAATGATTGCAGTGAGCTTTGTGCGTCCAGTAACTACAACATAATCGTTCCGATGAAACTCAAAGGCTAGCCAAGACGTACGATTCTTCCCACTTCAAAATAAGGGCCTGCGATCGAGCACACACTCCCTTGTTCTGTACGCAGGCCAAAGTACGCGTGAGAGATGAGAGCCACCACGCGCTCACTGCGTCACCTTGCTGACAATGTTGAAAGCACAATAGTATCCCCCCCCGAGATGCCCGCCAAGAACGGAGTGGTAAAAAGACGTCAGTGGTAGATATGAATAGCTTGCTGCTTGAACATTGAACGCTCAGTGGTTAACACCTTGCATTCACGACGCGGAGGTCCCAGGTTGGATTCCGCGTGCCGGAGTCTTTTCCTCTAGAATTTTTTTCTTTCTTCCATTTTCGTATGTATAATACGTATACATATATGGTGCATGACAACGACGCCGACGCCGACGCTGGCGGTGAAATCCAGCCGAGAGTGTCCATATGATTACTATCGCGATAAAACACGAAAAGGAGAGAGAAAGAGACGTGAACGTATTTGCCAATCAAAAACATTCGAGTTCGGCAACTTTTTGGTGGACCTGGGCACCCACCACAGATGCCGTTCCGAGACCTCAGCCCATTGGACGGCCAAGAGTTGCGCTGTCAGGTTCGAGCTTACAAGTGTAGTCTTCCTGCATGAGTGGTGGATGGCGGTGTAATAGATGCAGGGGTCGGCACTGGTTGAATTTTCCACTAAGCCTAGACACTCTCACAGCATGTCGCTAAAGCTGGCAACATCGCCAGATGATCTGGATCTGTTTGCAGTGTGTATGTCTGACGCCCATGAGTCCAGGGTTTCTGTACGAGTCTGTTTGTACTTGTCTCTAGTGTACCACTCATATCTATAGCTGTTTAGTCTATTGTGAGGGGATGACCATACACATCTTTGTAACGGATAGTGTGCAGTTGTAGTGAAATCTGGCTAGTCTTGGAGTTCAAGGAATGTGGTGGGGGACCATACGTATGCTCAAAAAGATCATATTGGTGTAGCGCTCGTCATGAGGGCTTCATATAATTTTGGACACACTGAAAAAAAAATGTCTACACTGTTTAACGGTATTTTCCTCGAGTTGAGTTTTTTTTTTCATATATATTATAAAGATCAATTAAAGTATCACTGTTTCCTTTTTTTTTCATTCTGCGATCGTAGTCATGAGCCAAAATACTGACCAATCACCTGTGTACATTAACGAGTTGTCTTATACAACTTCTGAATCAAATATCACTCGTTCTTTGATAACTTTTCATGCCAAAAACCTTCCACATTTAACAGAACTTTTATCATGCCTTAGTCATTACTCCTGTGCTTTTTTTTTCACTGTTATAGTTGCAACGTCTGCATTTGTAAAGACATCAAGTGCACTCACTACTTGTCACATGTACCCGGGATTCTTGAGTTCTTGTGAGGATGGTACCTGTAACAAAGACAAAAGTTATGACATTAAGGAAGACACGTGATTTCTGCACTGAAATGAAAATCGCACTTTGTCTGCGCTATTGGCCCTTATTTTTTTTTGTTAAGGTTGTTTCGAGACATATTCGGGGTCATCTTGGTTAAAGCTATTTGGGAACACCTAACAAATGAATAAATAAAAAACTTCAGTGTACGTCAATCCACCTGAAAATGTGATTCAAAATTATCTTGAAGCACTGTTCAAGTAGGAGGTGACCCTTTCATTTACTTGGTTAAATGTGCGCAGTATGCACAAAGTGTACTAAAGATGGACATCCGCTGAATGGGCATTAACCTGAGGTTAGAAAGACTGAGAAATGTGAGCCAAATTTTACCTTCTTATGACAAACTGATTATAGTATTGTGTGAACCTAGGCTCATTAATTTTTATTACTCTAAACTAGCAAAGTATATGCACAACGTCTACCTTTGTAGACGTTGTGCATATAGATATAGACATCCGTTGAATGCGTGTTAAGCTGCGGTGAGAAAAACTAAGAAATGTGAGCCAACGTTTACCTTCTTTTGACGAACTGTTTATAGTGATTTGTATACGATGGCTCTATACTTTTTATTACTCTAAACTAGCCAAGTGTTTGTCTTTATGGTGCTCAAATAACTACTGCGTCAATGAAATATCTTGCACATCAAAATGAAAAGCATGCTGGTATTTTATCCGCAATCATCATGTCCACCATCAACAGACACGCAAAAAGCGTCTGCAATATTGCTTAAAATGTATCAAAATGCGTACTTACCTATAACGCCTGATGCGCTTCCACTACCAGTGCCAGGGTGACCAACTCCATGGAGAACAGATCCAGGCTGGCCAGCTCCATGGTGACCTCCTTGTTCTACAAAAAACAACAACAACAAAAAAAAGAAAACGTTCCTTGTCACTCAAAATATTCAGCCAAACAAACACGCTCAGTTCGTACAGAACTGGATGAGTTGAAGACCATAGCGAAATGCATTTGTCTTGACATTGACACATGATAAACTGATTCTGATAACAATCATGATGTGAACATCATAGCATAAAGTGTCATGGGGTCAGGACACCAAAAAATCCGGAGAAGAGAATGATGACACTACTTGTACGATCCGAATGGTCTTTCCTGCTTTTGTGCTCGTTAAGCAACACCTTAAACATTTCTTGCACGCTTAGGATACGGCTGGAAGGTGCGGAATGCGATCAGCCCAACGATGGAAGCACTACTGCTCGTACTTAGCCACAGCTGCCACCCTGCCGGACTCCCGTCATCAGCCATCAAAATGTCTCATGACCAGAGCTTCGGTGCCTACAGGGTGACACCGATGGGTTCCTAGCCTTACTACTGAGTTCCGCTGAACATTGGCGGAACGTCTTGAGAAGACGCGGACAGCTGGCTGAAGAAGTGCAAAAAACTGCCGTGATCATAGGAGAAACGTCACTATTGAGTTTTAAAGTGAAAGCTGGAGAATAAAACTCGGCTCTCGCGCAGAGCCGTAGTTGTCCGCCACCGCCACTGCCGTCACCGGTGTACGTAACCACATCGCGTCAAATTAGAAAAAAAAAACTATTACCAATGACACAGTGGGGCTTAAACACGGGTCTCCGGGGTGCCAGCTGAATATCCTACCACTGAGCCACGCCGGTGCATGGAACTTGTTGGCAAACTTGCCTTAGGCAGGCTTGATTTTCGAAAGCAATCGTGTTAACACGACTTATAAAGTGTTTTAAAACAGTTAAAGAACAAGCAGTCGTCGCACAATGCGAATAGCGTAGCGAGTGGGTCGTCCAATGCCCGAACCCATTACAAAAGCTTGCTTTTGTACAGCCATTAACTGTGGAACATACCCACTTCAGGCATGATTCCTCCTCATCATCAGCCACTGCATGAACAATTGGCACAAAATTCCTCGCAATAGTTTAACGGGTACCACGCTTCTCAGAAGAATGACGAAAAATAGCATAGTGAATGCCGGCCTGCTGCCCTAAAATTTTTATTATTAATGCCGTAGTGAGCATCAAGCAAGTGTGCTTGCAGCAGTTACCCAATGAGTGCTTAGAAAAGGCTCTGAAAAGCCGCTCTTCTTACTTTCGCTGTGACTGTGCAGCGCCTTCCGCACAGGCCTTGAGTTTTTAGGGGCAAAGCTCTTTATGGCGTCACTCGATCGTCCCGTTATCGTAGTAACCACAGATCGTATGCGGGTATGTGCCACAAAGGATATGCCATGGAGCGTGTATGTGCAACAGGGGATAGACTTTTAGGGGCGAAGTTCCTCAAGCCGTGGGTCGTGCGTCCTTGAGGTACGAGTAGGTAGTCTCCTCTCGTTCAGTTCTTGGAAAGTCCCCTAGATGGTGGTACTTGTATATAGTAAACATATGATGAAAATATGCGAGATGGTGGTACTTGGAGTGTTTACTAGATGGACTGACATTCAGACAGACGCGCGAATGGACAGATCGACCCATGGTAGGATGGATGGTTGGACGAACGAACACACGAACGGAGGCTTCGCCCTACTCATCATCATTCAGTTCGTGGATATGTTGTCACTTTTTATCTTGGTTTTCTTGGTTTATTCTTGCAGTAAGATTTCCTAACGATTTTAAAGGAATTTTCTGCTGCTCGGTAAATTTTTATGATTACAGTAGGACAAAGCGATTCGTTTTATCAGCGGCAATGACCAACTTTTTGTCCCATAAAAAAGAAATAAGTGTTTAACTTGATCGTGAAAATCTTTAACCAGCGTCACTCAACAGTGATATGGTTCTGTTTATTGGCCGTACACGAAATACTGGCAGGTCGACACATTTTGCTGAAACACAAACATGTGAATCTTTAAATTGCATTTTATGGACATGAGGCAGCTTTTTCATTGCACCAGAGAATAATTTATGCTCCTAAGTGTGGAGAACTTTACGGGAACAGGCTGTTGGCGTAGCGGAGGCAAAACCACATCATAGTCAGCTGTAGCATATTGAGCGCGTAAACATGGTAATGAGAAAACTGCCCCCTCTTGTTCCTCGAACGCCTTGCGATGCTTATGATAACGCGAGTCTTCTTACTAGTCTTCATGGAGTGTGTCTTTAAGATACTAATGCACGCAAAGCTGTTACACGTCCCAAAAGGCATAAACGTCTTGCTCCATCAGCGCCACAACGAGCAGCCAGAAGCAAGTAAGATATCACTTGGAATTGTGTCTCAAACAGGACATTACTTTCGGAGAATAGTGGACATCACGAAACCGAGAACGGTGGACATCAGCGCTGAAAACACTGGTGGAATAACGACAATGAATGTACTCGGGATACTTGTGCATATGTGATATTCCTTCTAGAATACATGCATGCCGATTTCACAACAGGGACGCCGAAGGAGTGCGTGATTGCACTATAATAGCGTTGAGTTCTCCGTCATAGAACCATATTGTAGATCAATTCGGGGCATTACCTTTTAGGTAACGCTATGTGAAGAGTGAGCTCTTTGAGAAATATTTTGTGGAGTGCCGTAGCAGTGCGTGTATTTGGTGTAACATTGAAGCACAGTTGGTCGACGTAGCGCGTTTAGAAACATAGGACAAGGGAAGGGACCGAAGGGAGCGCTTACTTCCAACCAAATCTTTATTTCGAGGAGCGTACATATATATGCTCACGAAATTCGAAGACAACAGATAAACAGATGAAAAACCCTCTATTGCCATGCGCTAAAAACTTATGATCTCAAAAACGACAATTATTTTTCACAAAGACCGAGAGAAGGAGTGCTGACGCAGTTCAGCCCTAATCTACTAATCTTTTCTGCTTCAATAATCTCCCTTGTCACTTTATTTCTGTTTTTTACTATGATTACAGTACAATGAAAAAGTGGTTTGCAGCCACACGTGCTGCAATGTAGTGCCAAAAAACCATCTCGACCATTTCTCACGTTGCAAGCGTGTTCGCGAAGCCGGTCAATAATGCACCTGCCAGTTTGTCCTATGTAGTATTTACCGCATGAAAGAGGTATCTGATGTTAAGTGCTTTTTAGAGCATCCCGGTTTTGCTTGTGAAACAACTTTCATACACAAGTACGAGAGCTTTTTCGGGGCAGAAAACACCACTTTTACATTGGCCCGCTCCCCAACCTTCTTCAAGTTGTGGGAGATTTCATGCAGATAAGGCACTACGGCAAGCTTCTGACGTCTTACTGGCTCATCATGAGGGAGAGCTTGCTGCAAGGACTGAAGCTTCTTGACCAGAATACCTCGACGGAAACCTGTACGTGAGAGGGGTAGCCAGCGTCCAGAAGTCGTTCTACTTGTTCCCTGAAACTAGCTGCCATCAGATGTGGACAAGACTCCTGTAAGGCGTTACTAAAACACATATTTACAATGCCTCGTTTTACGAGCTTAGTATGGGCGGAATGGTACGGAAGCAAGGGTTTGTTACTCCTCGGTTTGTACATCCAACAAATGTGGTCTAGGTGAAAAATGAGAGCGATATCTAAAACTCTGATAGTGTTATTAACAGGCAACTCATGCGTTGAAAGCGCTCCCTTCTGTCCCTTCTCTTGTCCTATGTTTCTAAACGCGCTACGTCGATCAACTATGTCTTACCAACATGCCCAATTTTATACTCTAGTCAATTGAGGCACACTTACGTGAAGCACCTGTCACAATCAATCCCGATCCACCCATGCTACCAGCAGTTCCACCTGCAAACGGAGTGAAAGAATGAATGTGGACGAAATTAAAAAAAATACAGTGAGAATCTCTTCATGCTTTGTTGAAAAGAGGTTCTTCACTGGAAGTTATATTCGCCACTTAAACTTCACTCCTTGTCAGTAATTTCTTAGGGACCATTTTTTAGAAACAGAAGAGGAGCTCCGGCCTGTTAAATTTGTTTGCTTTACATTCCACGTGTCAGATTAACGTGCAATGTAAGGAACCAAGTTTTAAGCACAGTTCGGTAAAAAAGAAAAACAGACCTAAATGTTTAATTGTAAGCAAAAAAAGAACAGTGTGAATTTCGCCAGAAATAATTCTGGGACTAAAAAAAAATTCTTCCGTGAAACAGCCTCGTCCACAATAACAAGGGGTTTTTCAATTCTACAAAGACGTTTACCAAAGACAAAAAGATTATGAGAGGGGAGTATTTCTTAACATTTGTTTGTTTCCGAGGCGAGATTGAAGTGTTACTTGGGCGTACTTTCACAAAGCAGTGTGAGGTTAGAGAGGTAGCCTGATAGCTAACTGTTTACTGCACGAAAGCGGGGCAGGTGTAATTACCTACAGATTTTAAATAATGGCTAACGTATTGTAATGGTTGTAAATGGTGGCTAACGTCGTTGTTTAGTTCACCCACAAATAGCTTCGTTTGAAAAATCTGTTCACTAAAGGGTAGGAGCAATTCAAATGATCCGTAGTTAAGTAATCTGAAGTTAGGGAAACTAGTTTCCGAACGACGAATCGGCTCTAGAGTGGTGCTGTTAGTCGACCTATTCTTTTACAAGACACTGGTTCATATTTGTCACCACTCAGTAACTTATGCATAAAAAAGGCACTTAGCAGTATGGAAAAAAAAAATGAATAATGAATCAGGAGCTCAAAAAGTCGGTTCGAATCGGGCGCTTTTTAGGAGACTTGATACAGATTCTGCCATAGACGGTGCTTATGCTTAAAGCATAAGCGAAGCTTGATTTATTATTGGTTTTAAAATACTACACACAGTTTCCTTTTGGGTGTTCTATTTCGAATAAAAGTATTATTTTATACCTTGCATTACATGACCGACCTCTCTATACACCAGTGCCTTTTAATTGCTGGCACAGCGCTGGAGTTTGCAGGTTAGAACATACTTACTCGGACCTCCAATCAAAGTCGTATGTGATCCGCCGGTGCTGCCACTGCTGCCTCCTGTGGCGAAAAAAGTATTTGCGCAAATTACACAGACAAAGGGCCACATATTATGCTCCAATAAAAAATTATTCACTGGACAAGACGTGCAGCGCTTATTCCTGCTTTTTTGTTGTTTTTAGCCCGAAAATTTTTTAAGACATACTCAATCTGTTCTATTAAAAACTATTGACGAGCACGCGAGATTGTACGTAAAGCGATAAATTTGAAGACATGTCGATACACAGAAAAACTTGTGATTGACTATTTAAAAGGAATGTCTAAGAAACAAACAAACAAACCAATCGTTGAAAATTGGGGAACAGGCAAGGCTTCATTTGTATATATATATATATATATATATATATATATATATATATATATATATATATATATATATATATAGCAAAAAAAGAGTCAGTTTCGCCAAAAGGATGAGTCAATGAATGCGATAGCAACATAATCCAATGTTTTACGAAACGAGGCTAGCATTTCTGGGAGCAACATTATTTGTGGTCAACATTCGCTTCTTAGGTAACCAAGTTTCCTACCTCCACTGTAGCCCAGTGGTAGAGCATCGGATGCGTTATGCGAAGGTCGCATCTTTTCAGATCCTGGTGCTGGCAACTTATCTTTTTGTCCCCTTCTGTGTTTTCCCGTGTAAATTACAAGTACTTCTAAAAATGTCCACTTTATTTTTTTGGACATTATTGTCTGTTCTCATTATTACTATGACCAACAAAGAAATTGAGGCTTCAAGCTTACACTTAACGAGTGAAGCAGAAGGTTTGTAAAGCAAACATCACCTAAAAATAAAGAAAGAATCATTTGCTTCTGTACACTGCCGCACATGAAATGGGGCCTATCATCGGAGAGTGACTGCTGTAGTGTCTGCTACAAGAAACGCAGCTGGAGACCTTTCATATCCTTTTGGGGATTTTGGATAGATATGCATTAACTACTTAATACACGAGCACATGCGTGTACGTTAGTCCTGCCAGTGCAACAACTGACTGTAAAGGCTGAACAACTTTTTTGACAGCAGCGATGAATAAATTCCTTTAGGGAAAAAGTAGTTCGGAAGAATCATTAAATTCATCTATGGTCTCATTACAGCACATGCTCGTTGTATCCTTGTCCAATAACCTTTTTCTTAGTGCGGTCTATTTAAGTCAATTTGTCGGTGTTCTGGCCTGTTCTTTTCGGTGTTTGTCAAGCTTCAGCGACTTCACTTTAACCTTTTGGAGTTTTTTTTTGTCGTGGTCATTTGGAATATCTATAGTTATAAGACAATTGCCTACTTTCACGGTGAAACTTTGTGTTGCCTACATGTTGTAAATAAGAAAGAAAAAAAAACATTCACTTACCTGTGACGACCGCGAGACCACCTCCTGCTCCGCCAGAACGTCCGAACATCCCAAAAAAATCAAGATATTGCTTGGAATTAGACCTCGGGTAAGGCATTTTTCTTACAGAATAGCGCATAATGCTGAAGTTCTGCATGAATGAAAATATCTTGCGAAAACGTCTTTATATCACAGCCGAACAAAACTGGTTGATTAATCACAACAAATCTACCCAAGATATTCGGGCATATCTGGCATTCCTTAGAAAAACTGCGTGCATGCGAATTCCACAACAAAAACACGCATGGAGTGCGTGGTTGCACGAGTAGTTAGCATCTAGTTCTGTGTCAAAGACTTGCATTCTAGACCAACTTGGAACATCTATTTTGTTGTGCGTTATGTGAAGCTCCTTGACCAACATTTCGTTGAGTGCAGCCGCAGCGCATGTATTAGAAGAAGGCTTGAATTGCACTCACGTGAACCACCTGTCATGACTAATCCCGATCCGTGCATGCTACCAGCAGGGCTACCTGCAAAAAGAATGAAAAAAATACGGATGATAATATAACTAATACTGCAAGCAGCTTTTCCTTTTCTGTTTAAAAAAAGGGTTTGTCACTGAAATTCGTATTCGCCACTTGGACTTGGTGTGTGCGAGCAACGAATATTCTACAACATAAAAAAAACTGATTGAGACGGCCTTGTTGAGAATAGCAAAACAAATTTCGAATGTGCGAACACATTTACCCCGAACAGCAATTAAAAAAGAGATTAAAGTTTTGTGTTGTGAACATTGAGTAATGCAGAGAGACGTAACCGGGTAGTTGGCTTTTTGTAGACTCGGTGACATTAGGCTGCCATGAGTCTTTCTCTAACAGGTGCAAAATAGGACAAAACATTAACAATGCTCAGCCAAGTTTATAGAGCATTGACTGCGTTATTCGAAGGCAGCCGGCTCTGTCACTACGGGCGTCAGGTTAATCTTTTAGTGCAGTTTTCTTTTTTGTTTTTACAATACAAAAGCCACTTATGACATCATCTGTACTTTCGTTGGCATCGCTGTTTGTGAGTTCTTGTTATTAGTTTGTCAAACAAAAAACAAAACAAAAAAATTGCCCGCAGCTTCCCTCGGGGGAACACTGAGGAGGATGCGGACCATATAATTGGTTAACGGGGTGTTAAAGTGCGACTTACTTGGGTCGATGGCTAAATTGGTTAACGTGGTTGTGAAATGGGGTGTTAAATTGCGACTTACTTGGGTCGATGGCTAAATTGGTTAACGTGGTTGTAGGAGGGGGTGTTAAATGAGTGAACACGTACACACGTATGCGAAAGGGCGGCGCTGGTCGAAGGGACGTCGATCATTGTGTTTGTGGATTCGTTGGAATTCATTTCACCGCGACCTTGGACGTCGACGCGCCGTACAAACCAACCGACGAGCGGCAACTGAGCGAGCGAGCGCCGACCTTGAGTATATATACAGCACGACGGCGCATGCACTGTCAGCTGTTGAATGTTCTCGAAGCGCGACGCCACATGCGCGTCCACTGGAGAATCAGGAGAATTGTAGAGTCGAACGCGGTGTGTAGAGGAGGAAGGGTGCACAGATGGCGGAGGAGTGAAGCGCGCGCGGTGTGTAGAGGAGGAAGGGATGCACAGATGGTGGAAGAGTGGGCGACGGCGCGACGGCGCATGCGCGCGCGTCAGCTGTCGAATGTTCGAGAAGCGGTGCGGACGGCGCACTACAAGGCGCGAGTATAAGATGCTCCGCATCTAAAAACGGCCAGCTTTTAAATGTATACTTCTTTTCTTAGTTTTCAGCAAGCATCTAATTCTACCCGGCTTGATGCATCGACGTAGTATGTTAGAGATTACGAGTGCCCTACCAGCTCAGATGGGGAGGGGGGGGGGTGTAAAAGGATCACAATCTACGTAACGCCAACAGGCCAAAAAAGTGTTACCCCCTTTTTGTTGCTTCTTCGCAAGTTTCAACAAACTTCCGCTTTTCTCACTTCCTTTCGCACTCCCTTTTTAATTTTCTCATCTATCATCTTTTCTTTCTTCACTTGTTTACATTATAATTACTACTGATAACCTCCCTTGTGCTTTCCATGGCCACATTGTCCGCTAGTTTTCATTACTATCGAAGTAACCCTTCAGTAACTTTAGACGTCTGTTTCAATGAAGAAATAGGGAGACATTGCACATTTCAAATTCTTCTTCACAACACAGGTCGTGAAAATAATGTATGTGTTTGGAATTCTTGAACATCATGAAGCATTGTCAGTTGAAATGTGTGCACAGAAGTTTAGTAACGATACCTAATAGTCTCGGTGGTTGCGTTATATATGGTGAATTCATCTTATTTCTTAACATTTGTTCGTTTCTTAGGCCTTCAGAGTGAAGTATCACTTATGGGCAATTTTACTAAAGGACGGCAGGTCAGAGATACAGCCTGATACCTTTCCTATATTACTGTACATATGCGGAGCATGTGTAATTACCTACAGCCACCAAACGCGACTGCTCTCAGGCCAACGCTACTACCATACGTGTTTAAAGCATTGTGAACAATGCCTAACATTACTGTTGTTCAGTTCACTCCCAAATAGTCTCATTTGGAAAAGCCGCTCACAAAGATAGGGCAATCTAAGTGATTTGTAAAAAGGCAGAAACTTCCAGGATAAGAAAAGAAGCCACCGAACGACAAATCTGCTCGACAGTGATGTCTTTTACCGGCTTGCTCTTTTAGAGAACGCTAGTTCACACTTTTATCAAGCAAAAAGAGATGCGCAAAAAAAAAAAACCGCACCTATCAGTATAAAAAATAAAAACCAAATGAGGTGCTCGAAAGTTTGGTTATAATCTGGTGCTCTTCATGAGACTTCATACAGATTCTGTGACCATGACTTGAAGCGTATGCGAGTTTAAAAAGCAGGTTGGTACTAGAAGTATTGCATACAACTTTGCGCTATGCATTTTATTTAGAATACAAGCATTATTTTTTAACTTGCCACATGACCGACAACTATATGTACTTGGGCACTTTAACTGCCGGCGCTGCGCCTCTAATTGGAGGTTGGAGCATACTTACTTGGACCTCCAATAACAAGTGTATGTGATCCGCCAGTGCCGCCACTGCTTGCACCTACGACGAAGAAAAAACTTGACGTAACTAACAGATATAGAGAGAGCAGCAACATTTTATGCCACAACGAAACTTTTTTTTTTTTGCTGGAGAACACCTGCAGTGTTTATTGCTGGCTTTGTTCTTGTTTTTAGCCAGGTACTTTTTCTAGACATGTAACATCTGTTTAAATTTAGGAAAGCGATAAGTTTCAAGAATGTTGACGCACCCAAATAAGTTCGATTGACTGTTTAAGGGGAATGTATAAAAGCCCTATCGTCAAAAATAGGAGAGTAAGAAAAGCTTCAACTCGAAAGCAAGCATTAGGTTTACTTTGTAGGAGTATTCATAAAAGAAACATCTAAAAGAATATTAATCATAAATGAATTCACCCAGCAGAACCGTTCTCTCTCACGCTACGTTAATCTTGATGATAAAGAATAATTACCCATAGTGGGCACTTTTCACAATTCACAAGTGTGCTTCTCTGCACTGCATATTTCAAACAAGTAATGGCGGAACCTGTCATGCTTCAAACGGAGACGCGGTCCTAGTATAATGAGAAGAGGTTTGTCTAATATGAGTGTTTATATCAAGAGAGGAGACTCAACATTTTCTCCGTCATTGCGTAGGCAAACCGCAGTTAAACAAGTTACTTGCACTAATTGACAAGCCGTCATTACTTGTTCAAACTTCATAGTAGGACAACTAAGTTCACAACCTATGAAAAAGGTCTATTTCCCAGGATAGAAAAAAAATGACAAGTGAGGATCAGTTTTGATGCACATTTGTCCCTGAAGCAAATATTAAATTCAGGCCATATATTTAAAGAAGAGAGGCAGTGGTAATTTTCTAAAGTTATTTCAAATATGAATCGTTGTCTCTTCTCTGTTCTTGGAATTTGAGTGTCAGACTTTTTTTTCTTCACTGCAAAAATGCACTTTGATTAAGGAGTGGTGTCGTACTTAAGCCACATTAAATTCATGAGCATTTTTAATGTATGAAATGGGTAAAGCTTTGAAACACTCTTCTTGTATTTTGAGCTTTTAAACTGCTATTGAAAAAAACCCCGATTTTAGGGCTTGATGCTTAGCTGCTAAAATTTGTCGGATTACCTGTGCTGCTCAAAATAGCTACTGTTCCACTAGCACCACTACCAGCAGCACCTGAAACAGAATGATCAGTGTTCGGAATTAACGGTGTATTAGTATCTCACAAAATAATCATATTTGAAGAAAAGGTATGTTGATTAAGCCACATAAATATTGCTTGCGAATATAACTTAACTTGAAGTTAAAAAACCAGATGTTTGTAAGGCAACATTGTTCTAATGTTTGTGCAACCGCGTCACTCTATTTTGTATTCATACCAATTCCGCTGCGGTAATGTAGAAGTGATGAGTGGCTTAAACGCTATTAAGCTAAATAAACAGAAATAAGCAACATAAACTTGTATTATCACATATATATTTGCATCGAAAGCCACTCTGCCAATGAAGGTATAAACTCACTAAAGCTGCCACCCAAAATCTTCTCTGAGGCGCCACTGAGGCCATTGGTGCCACCTAAACAATGAAGCACAAAGAAGAATATAGTATAATGTGGAGAACTCCCCTCTTTGATGAAAAAACTTTTGAGAAAAATTGTATACTCTCGACATCGTATGTTCTTTCTACCCGCTTTGGCACTTTAACAAGACTATTAGTGTTTCTGTGCAAGTACTCAGCTGAGAATTCATACCGCAACATGCAATGGTATGGTCCCAAGTGATACTTCATTATTAGTTATTCCCGGGTCCTGTGTTATGCAGATAAATGAACGCCCATATGAGAATCAGTATGGCTCTTTTAAGCATGACTGATGCATAGGGAGCGTTTACAGCGTGGGTGTTTAGTAACATAATTAATTAAATATTACCAAGTCCCAGTGAACCTCCTGATAGTGCACCTCCTACTCCACCAAGGCCGCCAGCACCACTTGGGCCACCTGGACCAACCATACCACCTCGACCATTGATACTGCCGAAGCCACCGGGGACCTCTAGCCTTACGGTACCAGTGGTTCCACTGAGTTTTCCGTGGCTGCCAACACCAAGGCCTACAACATACAAAATAAGTATGGAACTTGAATACACACGCTATAAGCATTCCTTGTTACATACAGGCGAGCACCTCCCCAAAAAACCTATTATGGATAAGTCACGTAAGTGTTTGTGTGCAGGGTTTAATTGCACTTTAACACTTTGGCTTTCATACCTGAATCGCAAAAAAAAAAAGAACTTAAGGCTGATGAGTTCTTTCAATCAACAGCAGCATGCGATAGCGTAATTGAGTCCGCGCGCATCACCTACTCGATTACCAGCTTGGCTTCGGTCATCGGCGAATTCCTCAGCAGTTTCGTCAGAAAACTAACGACATTGGCATTTTAGAGATATCGCAGAACACGTTCTGTAAATGTACAGGTAGGTGCCCACAACAACGCAATTCTTTTTTTTGTGAATCAGGGAAGGACTACGACGCATCCGTGGGGCAACGTGCGAATTCTAGTTCACTATAACGTGAACACGCACACCTGTTCACTTCGTTGATTATCACCTCATGATCATGATGTATAAATATATCTGAGCGTTTCATCATGCGTGTGCCTTTAAGTCATCCACCCACCGCAATTCACACGTTTTGCCACCTGGCGCGAATTCAAGCTCGGTCGGAGAACTGCCTAACATCCCTGTCTTTCCTCTTTCATTCTTCCTCCTCCTCCTCTGCTGCGCAATATGACCTGTTAAGAACTCTCCTTGACTACACCACATACAGTGTTGTTTTTCGAAGCACTTCCAAGCTTCTTGAAAAAAAAAACAGCAAATGAGCTTTGCGTTGCTGAGACTTTTTGCACTGTTATGCAGTGGCTTGGACTTCGGGATGCTTGTGTTTGTTTACCGTACTTTTGAAGATTCACTGGATGGTGTGATATAGTATGTTTGGAGCATGTGAGCACATTTTGAAAGTGATGAATTCTGTTACAATAGATTACAATATTCGATGACGTTATTCCCATGTAATAACTGGGAAAGAACAGCATAGCGGTGTGGCAGGAAGCGCGATTGGAACGCAAACAGCCTGGTTTTGATCACTCGAACGGAAGTTTTATTTTGCTGTTTATTTCATTTCTTTGCATTTCATTACCGTTACCGTTATGTTTTTTTCCTCTTTCGGCGCTCTTATATGCAGTAGCATGGTACTGTGGTAGAAAAGAACGCTTTCTTGCACCGCAGACGGCTTACGTCGATCCTCACTCAGATTATTTGCATCTGTGTCAATTTTTCAGTCACGGACAAGATGGTGCTATCTCTCGCACGACTTTTGCTGCTGACGCCGACGCTAAATTTTCTGCAAAAGGAGGTTTTCAATGCCATCGGGTTAATAGTGTTCGGCTTGCTGATGATGCATAACTACATGCGTATACTGCAAAAATATGCCACAGGGCAAGAGAAGCGCTCGTCGTGGTCCCTTCACTTGGGCTATGTGAAATCTTTCCGCTAGTGTACCGACAAAGCGCATAACCTGTCCAAGCTCACATGCATTGAAATTAGTCTGCGCGGCAAGGAGGTGTTTTACTACAGAATTACGCTACTGCTCATAAGAGCACTGAAAGAAAAAACATACCCTCTAATAATGCCCATGTAATGAAAGGAAATAGAAATAAACAGCAAAAAAACTTCCATCTGAGTAATATTCAAAATCAGACTGTTTGCGTTGCAATCTCGCGTCCTACGACACAACTATGCTGTTTTTCATAGTGTGGCTGCTATTCTTTTCGTTATGTCGTTTGCGATACGCAAAGGGAACGTGCAATTTTTCCTTCAAATAAATTGAAATACATTTTTCGTATGCTGTTCATAAAAAAAGAAAGCGTGCCCATTATTTACACAATTAACGATGAATGTCTTTAGCATTTTTTTTTCGACCCACCTGTGGTAACCAAAACTGATCCGCGGCTAAAAGAGACCAGCAGCGAGGCCCTTTAAATGGTTGATTGCACTGCATGGTCTCTCTCTCTCTCTCTCTCTCTCTCTCTCTATATATATATATATATATATATATATATGATGAAATCTAACAGAATATAATACCAAGAAAAGTATAGGGGAGGTTATTAGACCGAATCGTGTGGTAAATGTGAAGAAAAAAAAGTCGGTGAAAATATAACTTGCCGAGGGCAGGAACCGAACCTGCAACCTTCGAATAACGCGTTCAATGCTCTATTCGGAGGTCGCAGGTTCGGTTCCTGTCCACGGCAAGTTATCGTTTCACCCACTTTTCTGTCACAATTACCTCACGATTTGGTCTAATAACCTCCCCTACACTTTCCTTGGCATTATTGTCTGTTATATTTCATTATTGTTGTGTCGAAAACATGGAAAAACAAGCGCTTAAGTAAACACTTATTTTCCTTATTCATTTACGAGGTTCTCGTACTGGCAGGCTTGGTGCCGTTAGGTTGTATACGAGAGACTATTGGTCAGCTGCCACCTCGTAATAAGTTCACGTGCTACGTGACGCCAAATAGGCTCATAAAGAATGTGCCGCACTCGTCGCCATGGCTACTGGTGCACTGACTGACACTCCCACGTTTAAATTCTGATATATGCCGAATAAAGTGGCTGGGGGGGGGGGGCGGAGTGATTTTAAATAAAAAGAAGAGACAAGTGAGCCCCGTAACTGTCCCTTAGAGGGAGGACACCTCAACCTAAAAATACTGATGTTAGCAATGGTAGTAGTCGGGCGATGGAAATCTTGTACTGCATGTATTTTATTAACTATAAAATATAATGGTATGTATCACATGTCTCTAATGTTCTAGTCTGATTCCTTCCTGAGTGATTGTTACGTAGTAAGTATGTTACAAGATTTGTATAATCAGTCAGATGCAATGTAACATGATATTTTTTGTCAGCTATTCTTCGCTCTGCTGCTTCTTTTGTTCATGAAGGTCTGGATGCCACGACAGCTGTTTTTTATTTTTATATTTTTGATGTACGAACTGTGTACAAGGGTGTTGGGTCCTCTGTCAGGCTATATGCCTTTAGCCCCAACACCTTTTTGTTTCTTGTGTCTTGTACAAAAAACAATAAAACAAATTTTGAAAATTGAAAAAGCAGTAGCTCACGAGGGATGGGGAGGGGGTAAAGGAGGGATTAAAAAGATATGATGAAAAGGTAAAGAGATAGAGAGAGAGGAAGGAGAGAGCGAGGCGCAGGGACCGCGAACAACGGAAGTAACGAGAAGATAGGAAAGATGGAGATGAACGCAGGAGTCCGAGTACGGGGCACCACTCTACGAGAGTTCTTGTCGGCGTCAGGAGATGGCGTAGGGCGAGTTCAGTCGGCCATAGCTATGGTGTCGTTGGAAATCGGCGTCAGGAGATGGCGTAGCCAGCCCAGTCGGCCAAAGGACGCTGTCGTCGCAGATCGCGAGGGCACAACCGGTCAGCACGGAATCCAGCGAGCGAGTCAGTTGGAAGGATAGCCGCCGTGGTAGCTCAGAGGTACAGTATCGAACGCGTTATTCGAAGGTCGCAGGTTCGGTTCCTGCCCACGGCTGGTTATCTTTTCACCCACTTTTCTTTATTCACAATTACCTTAAAATTCGGTCTAGCACCTCTCCTATACTTTCCTTGGCATTATTATCTGTTAGATCAACCATTATTGTCTGTTAGAGCAAGAAAAAAGGGAGAAAAGGGGATAAAGAAAAAAAAGAGAACGATGGTTGTAGAAGTAATTTCTTGACGAGGCGGGTTTCAAACGCACGTTCTCATGACCTCATGGTGAAAATCGAGACCACTCGGTTAACTAGGCACACCAGTACAGGAAAACATAGCCCTGTGTTGTATAGTACAGCGAGGGGTACTACACTATAGAAGAGTATGGAGGATGGAAAGAAAAAGACGCGAGAGTAAAGCATAACACAGAAAAATAGACATAGGATAAAGGGAACAAACAGAGAGAAAGCCACACTTTCTCGAGGCTTGGCACCGGGAGTGCGAGACTTTCTTAATTTTTTTTGTGCCACGACTTGGCACGGCCTATGCAGAGGGAGCGTATAACAAGCATTTAACTAAAATGTTGTAACGTCTGCTGCTTCTAAACAAATAACGCGACCAATATGACTTTGGACGTTTTGAGGAACTCTTTTTGCACTCACCTGAGGTACTCGAGAGTGATCCGATACCAAGGTGACCACCTGCGAGGCCCGTCAAGGAAATAATTTTAGAGTGTGGTCTGTATATATTGTTGTGGGAGCGCTCTCTGTATTGATAAGTGACACCAACCTAGTTACTTTTCAAAGAGAAGAGCTTCGCTTTCATAGAACCTTAAAACAGTGGTGAAACTACATTTAACTGACATGTATATATATATATATATATATATATATATATATATATATATATATATATATATATCTTGCAGAAATCAAGAAAAGAAGCGTACATTTAAGAGCTCAGTATCGTTAGACACAATATTAATGAGAACTAACAGACAATGGACAACAGACAGCAGACAATGAATTTCAAGTGGTTTTAACATGAGTGCCAACACCCGCAAGAAAAAGGTCGATAATAATGGGCAAATAACAGGGGATTGATTTTCGTTAGTATTTTTGGATTTTCTGCATATTTTTGCACTATGGAAGATAAACTACCTAAATCTTTCAGGCTGTGACACTTTAGATTTAGGTGCACTTTAATACAGCAAAATACTTAAGCTCTCAAAAAAAATGCGGCAGTTGAAACGCAGCGTCTCAGCACGCATGGAAGAGAAAACCGTTATAACAGGCGACTTTGGGGCAGATGAACTTCCGTTGGATGTTTGTTGATTTGGGCCGTTAAAAGTGCAAAAAAGAACAGGGGGCTTTCATGGAAAGGGAAAAATAACGTTAATGTTCGGCAAAGGGGGCTATTAGCTAGTACGAAATGCCGCACTTTCACTGACATTTTCTATTCCGCATGCACAGTAATATGCATGTATGCTTCACCCTGTTATTGAACAACGACTCTGTGCTGAGCACTTGATATTCGTAGTCCATGTAATTTATATAACTGTGTTTCGAGCAATCTAAAGGTAAACAAAAGTTTCGTACTGATTTCTTCTAGGTGTTATCCTACAATTTCAAACTTGTTGCCACCGTTTTCTACACAAACAGTTTGCATACTTTCCGGCTGACAAATACACGCCTGCACTATCCGAAAATGGTTCAAATCATGGCTCAAATTTTATATGAAAGAAGACATTTTTGTCTAAATTCATGGAAACTCCGAATGGGGTTATACAATGTAAACTTTGAGTGAACACTGGCTATCACTTTCAAATTTAAAGGCATGACATATTGCCATGGGCTGGAGCCAAACCTGCAACTTCGCATAAAACACTTGGTGCTCTGCCAGTAGAGCTATGAAAGTGATCATCCTCTTGTCTACATTATCTGGTCATCACAATGCAAACGAGGCAGCGTTAGTCAGCGCTGCTAGAGAGATGATAGTGAATAATAAATACTCCTTCTTTCGCCAGCTGACATCACGTGGCACAAGACCCTTTAACAATAAAACTATAGCCCTCAAAATTCCGCTCTTTTTGCATTCTTGCACCGCGTGCGCGACAAGATACGTACTCAAAGCAAAAAAAAAAAACATCTAATACACATCTTCACATTAGTCTCAGACAATACATTTGGTAACTGATAAGTAGATACGTGAACTAAGAGGGGCTTTGGAGAAGTTGGTTGGCATTCTTCCGTGTGGCCCCGCCGTGGTGGTCTAGTAGTTAAGGTACTCGACTGCTGACCCGCAGGTCACGGGATCGAATCCCGGCTGTGGCGGCTCCATTTCCGATGGAGGCGGAAATGTTTTAGGCCCGTGTGCTCAGATTTGGGTGCACGTTAAGGAACCCCAGGTGGTCGAAACTTCCGGAGCCCTCCACTACGGCGTCTCTCGTTATCATACGGTGGTTTTGGGACGTTAAACCCCATATACCAATCGATTATTGCGTGGGGAAAGTCGTATTTTCCTTCGTTTCAGACTATTTAAGCGTAAAGAAAGGAGTTCCGCAGGGGTCCATTTTAGGCCCCGTGCTTTTCCTTTTATATATAAATGATATTACAGAGGTTCAGTATACACCCGAAATTAAAATGTTCGCTGACGACACAAGTATATTCTTCACAGGCTCCACCATTCAGGAAGTAGAAGCTTCGACAAATGTATATCTCTCGAAACTCTCAGGCTGGCTAACAAAAAACAAACTAAAATTAAACACACAAAAAACAAAATTTATTATGTTCAGGCCCATCAACAAGCACATCAGTGATAATATAGTAATCTTGTTTGACAATCAGCGACTCGAACAAGTCAGCACACAAAAATTCCTTGGAGTCTGGTTTCATGAGCACTTAACATAAACACCGCACGTAAATAGTCTCTTGGTAGATCTAGCTCGTTCTGTAGGGTGCTTGAGTAAAATTGCTTTCCTCCTCCCTTCATGGTTATGTAAATCATTATATTATAGCATGTTTTACTCCAAGCTTCTATACGGAATGCTTGTATGGGGAACAACAACTAAGACCAATTACGATCGAATATTAATCTTGCAAAAGCGCGCGCTCCGTGTAATAGAAAAATATAAAGGTCACCCCAAGGACTTAGACACTCAGCCGCTTTTTCTTAAACATGGAATTCTATCTGCTAGGAAAGTATATAATCTTAAACTGATGCAACACATCCACAAACATAAACTACAGGATTCCTTTCCACGCACTGTATCAACAACATATGGCTTCAGAAATTCTACCCGCAAAACTAAGAAAACACGCACGAACTATGGCAAGCAGGCTATTGATTATAAGATCATACAATTGCTAAACCTTCACGAATCGAATATAGACTTTACTCTGAAAACTAAACAATTTAAATGTCATCATAAATCCTTTCTTCTTTTGACTAAAGACATAGTAGATCCATAGGCTTTTATATTTAGGAATACTTGTATACTGAGTTGATTTTTTTTCTTACTGTGAACAATGATACTTAAACAGAATCGTTTGATACCAAAATTGTTTCCTGTTTATGTAAAACATATTCTGAATGTATACTATGTAACTAAATAAGATATGTATAATGTCACTTATTTGTATATGTATGTTACTGATGTGTGAATATGTGTAATATGGCACTGATGCAGACTGTATCAGGAGGTCAAGACCTCGTCAGGCTATTTAGCCTTTAGTCTTTGCCTCCCGCAGGGAAGTTTTTGTATTTTCCTGCAAATAAACTTTGAAACTTTGAAACTTTGAAACTTTTATTCCTCCATTTTACATTTTTGACATCTGTAACACAGTTACTAGGATAGACTTACTGTTAACGTCCGTTGTAGATAAACTGATTTCACTATCTCTTGGTTTATTTTACGCGTACTTGAGACTTTAGGGATTTGAGCTTTTTACTCACCTGTGCCACCCAAAAATGATCCACCGCCAGCTCCAGCCGCACCTAAAGCAGGTCCACAATTAACGAAAGCAAACGTTCACTTCATGCACAATCAAAGTGCTTTGAATGATTTTTTATGCGATAGAAAAGAATTCGGGAAAGCTGCGCACTATTGGTGAAATGACTAAAGAAGCAGCAGGCTCATCGGCTTCTCCCTGTATTCTTTATCTTCCTTATACCGATCTTCCTCTGTTCTTCTTTCTTTTTTTCTTTTTATCTCTGTGTGCACTCGTTCGAAGTCTCATCATATTTATCGCATGCCATGTCGGACAAATTGGTACTCTTGTTCCGAGAGTGAAGCACAGGACGAAGAACAGGATGAGGAAAACGAAGAGAGGGCGTGCCGATTCATGACGAAAATTGTCTTCTGGCATTGCTGCATAAAATAACTTGAAGTAGCTCGCTATGCTGGTAGGCTTCGGTAGTTCGGAGAAGCACTAAATCATGCCACTTTATTGCGTATCCATTGTTAGAAATCACAAAATTTGAATGTACTTCGATATGTCTATTCTTGAATTTTAAAGGTGACGTTGAAACTGTTTGTGCTCGGCACACATGAGACGCGGCTGCTCTGTGACGTCATAAGACATTCCCAGTGTGAAGGAAGTAACAAAAGTTGAATGAAAGTGTGATGTTGTCGTACCTTCCGGAGAAAAAAGAAAACGTCATATCTGCTGCGCCAGCGAATTGCCTCACTTTTGCATGTGGTGTTTGGTACTTATGTAGTTTCCAGGCTGTGCGCGAGAAAACTACATTTTCACACAATCCTTACACTGTAATGCATGAAACTCGGTGGCATGCACTCCGGCTCTTTTTCTTACAGACAGGCGAAATAGTTTTGCTCCGCTTTATTCATTAAGGTAGAAGCAGAAAAGCACCGCATATTCTACCCAAAGAATAAGCTGTCTGCTATTTATTTAGGCAGTCTTGTTGATTTTATGGACCGTATTTTGCTTCAGTGCACCGTAATTCAAGAAAACAATTGCGCAAATAAATAATAATTCAAGTTGCGCCATTCCCTTGTCAGGTGATTAGGTAACAAAGGGAGCCACGTTTCCTTTACGCCGGGTGCGGCGAGTTTTGATTTTTCGCTCTTGAAATTTGATTATGAACATCCCGAAGTACGTGTACGTTTCGCGATTTCTAGAAAAAAAGTATGCCATAAATTTGCATACATCGCAACTTTTTAGTAGAAGCAACGACTATCAAGTCAACAATAAGATTTCATTCGCAACGTTTTGCTAACTAGCCTTGCTTATGTAATTTAAGCTTCATGCCATCTATGTCACAAACGACTGAAGCATGAGCACCGCAGAGTAAGAATAAATATATGTATTTTTAAAAAAGCATAATGTATTTGTATGAAATGTAAAATTTGCGGTTACGTTAATTCAACAATAGTAAATGGAAACATTTGGTCGATCATACAGTCTTCCGACCTAAAGTTCGAATATGTGAATGCGACTGGCAAGAGTCCGTATTCGCCACCACATATGCATAATTACACGTTTTACTTGAAATTGTGATTAAAAAACAAATAAACTTTCGCCATTTTCGCAGCACGAAAAATGCCACTGAAACATATCTCCCATTAAACCCATGCCACCCCAACATTTAGCACAAAATAACTTCATCGTGGTTATTCGAAAACGCACCAGCACTTACCAGATGCTCCCGATGCAACCGTCATTGAAGTTCCAACACTGCCTGCATTATGGACAATAGTAGTACCTAAGGTATCAAATAGAGAAAAAAACGCATGTGCATTTAGAATAACAGCTGAATTTGTTGATGGACAGCGCGAACTATAAACACACAGAGAAGAACGAACAGTGTAGATTGTGTGAGCTGGCCATGAAGAAAAAAAAACTGCAGTCATGACCAGTGCGCTACACCTTATGAAGCCAGAAGCATTCTCACCTCAAAGCCGGATGAAAAGTTCTCAACGCTTGAGCTTCGCGTTGAAGAGTAGAACGCGAAAGCATGATCAACCCTGTTCTCATCGGTTATTTTTGTTTGCCCGGCTTAGCTTTTCACTGAACACTTTGACCATGCCGCGAGGAAACGAAGGTCTGAGCACGTAATACCGACCGTATGAAACTCACCTACAATACACGCTTACTACAAATGTAGGTGCCAAATTTCTACTAGGTCATTATTTTATGTAATTGACTGTCTCGCCGAACATTCACTCTACGACTCGCACATCTAACCCGTGCAGATGCTGCTGTTGGCATGCTAGCTTCACGCGAGCATTTTGAGCTGGTATTTCGTACCACCTGTTTATGTGAAGTTTACTGCTTGCTCGTTTAATTTACTTAACCAGTTAATAAAGTTGCTTGGACAGCTCAAGCTCAACTATATGTATAATTATAATATAAATATGATTAATTAAAAAAAACAGGTGTCCCTCGCACTAGTGGTGCAGAGTTAAAGGCTTCATACCTGGTCCTCACCATATCAAGTGATGCCAAATGATGCAAAATTATATGAAGTAATGCCTAGTAATGCCAAGTTCCACTTAAGTCCAGCTTAACAATCACTTGCGATTTAAGACGTAGTACGTCGTGGACACCTTTAGACGAGTCTAGTTCAGCTGCCTCAGTTCACAGCGTACCGCTATTCTCAGTGACCGGGTTCCTCACAGGGGGCTGTGTTTGGCACCGCGTGCCGCCGCCGCGTGTCGGTACTACAAAAAAAGCGCACGAGCAATATGCCTTGAAGTCATATCTGGCGCGACTCAGTGGTTGCGTGCAATGTCCAGGCAAACGTGCTCATTGCGGAACAGTGTATGTGCTAGTGAAGCAGGCGCACAGCCGGGCAACTGGTTGCCAGGAAACGCGTGGTGACGTCATCACGGAATGTTTTTTTCGCATTGGGCTAATTAAGCTCAATCTAAAGAAAACTGCTATTAACAGTAAAGTCAATCGTCAGGTCACTGGTCGACGCACCTCCTGATCCGCTAAGGCTGCCAGAGCTGCCGTAGACACCACCGATGGGGACGCCGATGCTTCCGGGACCCCTTGTTGTGCCAGGGCTTGATATTGTGCCGGTGCTGCCGAGCACTACGGTTCCGCTAGGCGTGCCATGCAAGCCACCACCGAGGCCTAAACAAGAGCAAATAGAGTGCGTAATTATGTAATGTGCTAAACACTTCGCTTTTTGCTTGAGGCCATCAAATTATTATTTATGTCTCGAATTGTGCTCACACAATGCGCTTTGGGAATTACATTTGCATGAAACGACCTAGAAACAAAATACCCCTTTTACGAAGAGCTAACTAGAACGTTCTTTGTTGCTATAAGCATATATGTCATTGCAAATGGTCTGCCGACAAGAGATAGAGGGAGAGAGATAAAGATGCAAGGAAAGGCACGGAGGTTAACCAGACGCTCATCCGGTTTAATACCCTGCACTGGGGAAGGGATAAAGGGGAAAAAGGAGGTTGCAGAGAGATGGGAAGGTACACAAAATCACGAGCACACTCGGGGAGCACACACAGTCTACAGGCGGTCGCTCAGGTTTGTTGACTTTAGGTAAAATAGCAGTGCTTTAGTTGCTTTCTGCGCAACTGAGGCAGATGCCCAAGGTCCTAGTATCTTCTGCACACAAAATGGTTCGGGGTCAAGTTAATTCAAAACCATCCGGAGCTGGCATCGCTGTGTGTCGTAGCAAGCGCAGCTGCACAGGACGTGTTCGATGGTCTCTTCAGCTCCGCAGTAGTCGCATGTAGGAGTGTCTGCCATACCAATGCGAAAGGAGTGCGCCTTTGTAAATGCAACACCCAACCAAAGGCGGTATAACAGTGTCGCATCGGAGCGGGAAAGTTGTGATGGTAGCTTTAGCTTGAGCGAAGGATCCAGTTCATAAAATTGATACCTTTGGAAGCTGGTAGACGACCAGAACGTGCGTGTGAGATCTCGAGCTAGCAGGTAAAGTTGCCTTGCTGCATCATTCCTTGATAGAGGAATCAGGACTACACGGGTTCCTTCATGGGCTGAGCGGGCTGCATCATCGGCTAATTGATTTCCGGTAATACCGATATGTCTGGCAGCCATTGATATATAATATCATGCCCTCGTGCTAGAGCTTCATGATGGCAATGTCTTATTTCTTGTACCAATTGGTCATGACTCCTCCTACGCATGGCAGACTGCAAGCTCTGAAGCGCTGCCTTCGAATCACAGAATATGACCCGTTTTCCTGGACGTTTTTGAACAAGATATTGTAAAGCAGCTTTTATAGCAGCAAGCTCTGATGCCGTAGATGTAGTCATATGTGACAACTTAAACTTGATTGTCATTGCTGCAGCCGGAATTACAGCGGCACCTGATGAGCTGCTGGACGAGACGTCTCCCGACAAAAATCATATTGAAAGTGCTTTGTCTGGAAGCCACTGACCGGTCACGAGAAGTCTCCCGACAAAAATCATATTGAAAGTGCTTTGTCTGGAAGCCACTGACCGGTCCAACTCCTTCTACCGTTAATCCAATAATTAGTAGTGCTACAGGTACATCTACAGGTAACATTGTAATAATAAAAAAACCGTGACTTTTGTGTGAGGGCTTTATTTTTTTATGTGTGCTTGAGAAAACATTTTGTACTTAGTATGACTTTCCCACAAAAATATTGTTTGTTAATAGTCTAGCTGAGTATGAAAATGAGTTTATTGTCATCTGCGAAAATAAGTATAAATAGCTCTGCCACCCAAGGTTCAACGAGGTGCTCCTTTGTGGCTCAGTGGCTAACACATTGTACTGACACTTCAAAGGTACCACGTTCGATTCAGCGCTCCGGAGTTTTTTCTCAATTGTTTTTCTTTTTTGCATTTTTATATATATAAATGCGTATACTTATACGATAAGGGACGGCGCCGACGCCAGGGGCGAGGTCCAGCCGAGAGTGTTCTTATTTCCTAATGCAATGAAAGCACGAAAAAGCCTCGAATGTGCATATTCCAGTGTAGTCTTATCTTGTCTCTTCTACTCCGTAGTGCAGTTTCTTAAATATGGCTCTAGAGACAAGGGCATTTGTTTGTAGAATCAAATATGTTTGAATGTGCCCACGTGGATCGGTGTCGAAAGGCTTTTCAGCTCCTTTATAAGATTCTGAGCCTGTCAACGAAGTGTGTGAAAGCAGTTCACAGCAAATATGGTATCAGCGATTAATGTATACAGTGTGGTTTGCTGGAGCTGCAGTGTCATTCCCAGTGCGAGAGGCGTGGACTGCTATTTATTATAACAGGAGATCCGTCAATGCACTGCTTAACCCGTTAAATATATTCATTGAACGTAAAAAAAACCTGCATTTGGTTGTAACAACACGCACCACCGTGTAATTTACCTCGAAACCACAGTGGGCACTTTCATAATGAGTGTGGCTTGGACACACTGCTATTTGGAATGCAATGTTTCTGATTCTTGTGGCATCCACTCGTGCTGATTGGCGGCACGTTCACTTACCACCACCACATCTATCTCCACCACCATGCCCTGTATGCCCTCATAGTATGAGCAGGGTCTCAAGCGTGATGTGGTGTACCACATTTGTATTAAATATAGTACATTTGTTTAAATTATTTTGTGTGTATCGTGAACGCTACCTGATAGCATTGTGTCATGTTTTTCTTCTTCTTGGTGATTCCACTTTCTATTTTATTTATAATTTATATATGTTCGAAATCCTCTTGAAAGGTGCTTGGGTGGTAGGGTCATTGTCACGCAGTTAATCTACCTTTGGCCGTATATGTATTACATGTAACATTTTGAGATCTAACATTTTGAAAATAAACAATCTTATTATACTACAAGATACACCGCATTTTGATAGCACATACATGTCATTCCACGACCAAGAATACAAAAAATGTCGCTACCAAGTTTGCCATCAAAGCCACCACCAAGGCCACCACCAAGGCCACCACCAAGTCCACCACCAAGGCCTCCTCTAGGGCCACCAGCAAGGGTGCCACCGGGACCACCGGCAGCAGGACCTAAGCAATGAAAAGGAAGCGGCTTGTTGTACTATTACTAAATCATTTTTGATGGCCTTATTAGTAAATGCTGGGCAAGCAACAAAACAAGTGGTCATGCTTTGGGAGCGACTGCTATGCTGAATAAAAAAACAGAAACCAATACAGGAATAGCTACTGGCACTGCGGAAGTAAGACATTTTATTGAAACACCCACATACTTACTGAACACTGCTAAGTGAAGTAAAATTATTCTTTTACCTCTTTTTTTTTCAAACTTCAAGCAGGTATTACATTTTGAGTAAATAAAAAACATAAATTGATGTGGTATCACTTTTAGGAAAAATTTATTGCCATAGAGTGGAGGTACAGGCAATAATCGATCATTTTTTTTTTCAATCGGGTGAACAAGAATAAAACTCTTTGCTGCTGACCCAAAACTCGTGGGTCTGATCCCACCCACGACGGGCGCCTTTCGATGGAGGCCCGGGTGTAATGCGTTCTCAGTGAACTTAAACAAAAACCATATGGTACAAATTTCTAGAGCTCAGCACTCAGCCATGCATTTAATCATATTGGGGTTTTGTCAGGTAAAACTTCACAAGGTTGTTACTGCTTGTTTGAAAGTTGCAACAAACTTTAGAGCCAGCATAAAGAGAACTGCTGACAGACCAGAGAAAAAAAACTGACGTATTCTCTTTTTAGTTACACGTGATCGGTACTCGTTCATAAAAAATGTAGCATAAATAAACATACCTGCAGTGATCGCTACTCCACCAGAACTGCCAGTAAGACCTGGAGTGAAAAAAGACGAAACAAGATAAAATGTTTATCTTTACGTCCTATCATAAAAACAAAGGTTAATAAGTTAACATAGCTATATAGGCAACAGGATACTTAAATCTGGATGGCCTCTGTTTCTCTTTACTAAAAGCGAAACATTTTCAGCAAACCAAAGGCTCGTTTCTATATACGTATCTACTAATATATCTATCTTGTCGTCTATACGCCTATGGGTTCTCGTGGTCACCTCTTAAACATGGTGCAGAAAGGTAACAGGATTTTGTATGTCTTTGAGGTCATGACACGAATAAGGTGAAAATCTCTCTCTTCTCCACACGTGTGGCACAAATTTGTATACCACGACGGGCCGTTGTAACCAGGTATGCGCCTCAAGTGATCGACAGTTCGTATCTACCTTGGAATGTTCTCGAAGGGCATTCGCAATTTAAGTGAGAAGGCGTTAACAAAAACAGACATTGCCTGCGTTGATTCGAAGAATTCAAAGAATGCAATTCAGAATCCTAGCTGGAAGCTAACACAAGCACTCTGCATGACAGTCAGGTATTGTGGCACAGAGCCAAGCCAGTTCTTGGAACTAATCTGCAAAAGGTCATATTCAGTGGCAATGTCAGTGCAGCGTTAATTGTGGTTTGCCGTTTTGGCTATCTAACGTTACAACAAAGCAGTAGACGTTACACATGTACTGCATCAATACAGACATCATGCAGGGTGAAAGATGGTTGTGGTTCCGATGTACGCTAAACGTTACATTTGATTTCTTATTGTTCCACAAGCAATATGCAAGTGCTGATAGACTCTGGAAAAATACGCAAATGAAAGTTACGTATGGTATTCACTTCGTCACACTGTAAAAAATATTTTGTTTCGAGAATGCTGATGGTTGTGCCAACATTGGCGTTACGTGAGATCAAGTTATAGCTTGTAACCGCCAGTGTATAGTCGACGTTCCTGGTAAGCCCACAATGTTCATGCAATACTGCACTTACTAATACTGGTTCTACTCCTCGTAACGTTTGATTAAAGCATAGAAAACCATTCACTGATTGCTTCGCATGAACGTACCCATTCACAAGGCGTGAAATCTGCTGAATTTTCTTCTGGTTGAAATCTGCTGAATTTTCCTTCTGGTTCGTTCATACCTCTTTTTATTTTTGTGTCTTATCCGTGTTTCATGTCTACGTGTCTGTTTAGGTCTGTTTTTTCTCTTTCTATATTTCTTGCTCTTTGTGGCTTCTCCTGTCTCCTTTCTTTTCCGTTCTCTTTTCTATCGCCATTTTCCAGTCCTCTGTCTTTCTCTTCTGTCCTTTTTTCTCATTCTATAATAATTCGTTTTCTTCTTTTCGCTTTCTTCCATGCAATGGTTAATCTCTTCCACCCCTTACCGTTTTCTTCACCTCAATCCTCAATCTCTCCTCTTCACCCTGTCTGTATTTTCCCAGCCCTTGGCAGTTTTTAGTATACAAGGCTACGTTGTACTTCGTAAGCATGCATGTATAGCTGCATAATAAAAATGCCCACCTTCGTACCTTCGGCGTGTGGGCTCAAGTTCCCGTTCATCAGGAACTTTTTAGCCATAAATTTTTATTTTTCTTTCTTTACAGCTTTTTTCCTCTTTCTTACTTACTATTTCTCTGTACTCATTCTCTCACTCACTAGTTATTCCATTCCAAGCAGGACAAACCGATGCATGCGTGTATTCCGGGAGCGAAGCAAAACAATAGACGATTATAGCACGTGCGCACATGACAATGATAGATTCTAGTTCTCAGATTAAAGGTAACGGCTGGCATGAATAACTCTGCGGTTGAAAAAAAGTATGCACATCAAGTTACTTAGCGTCACGAAAAGAGCATCGACAGAAATTATCAAGCGCTTACTACAGCTCGTAGACCCTGTTTATAAATTTCTCATTTCAAGAACCTCTCTTCTTCTTTCTCCCTTTATTGCATTATTCTCACGTAGGTTGATTAAACACTGCAGCTGATGGAGTGTTTTAGCTTGGGCCATTGCAGAAAATGCCTGAGCGAATGCGATGTGATGCAAAGCGAATATTTCAGAACCATTGAGACATTTAGCGTTTTAAGGATAGTTATCAGTCTGTCTTCCTCGCCCCACCACCTGCTTCACCTCCACAATAGCTCCTCTTGACGATTTCTATAGCGCGAGCTCAGAACGACGACAAAGAGACAAGAAGACTAGCGCTAGCTCCTCTTTTGCTCTGCGCCTAACCACCTTCCCAATATACACGTGACTACCCTTTTTACACCAGGTCAACTAGCTAGCTACATTAAGCTCCCCTTTCAACTTTTTAGCTTTTCCATACTTTCCCTGTCATCAGGCTTCACTATCTGAGCTGGTCTAGAAATCATAAACCATGGATCACCAGTGATTTATCTCGGCCAAAAACAGCACTTAGATTCAAAGCTTAAGCAGTTATTCCCCCAAAAAAGCCATTTATTTACGGTCACTACAGCCAAGCTGCGCAGTAACTGCAGGACAGTCCTGAATTAGATTACATTATGATACCAAAACCTATACAAACTTTATATTGAAGCTAGCATGTAGCTTCGAGAATCAGGCTAAATTACACCTCGTAAAAAATCAAAACGCACTAGAATATATGGTGTTAGTAGTAACTACAGTAAGTACAGCGGTTACTACTTACACCTTATTTTTTAGTGTGCTAGAGTTTTCCAGAGTTTTTATTGACCGCATGTCCCCTTGAGCAGACACAAAATAGTGGGAGAATGCTTGCAAAAAAAAAAAAATGAAATAGGCGATAGGTTGGTGAAAGTAATGAGTGACATTAATACAGTGAAGCTGTTATGAAATCACTTTTCGGGTCACGCGCAGTTGCATGTTATCCGCCGCTGCCACCGGTGTCCGTAACCACATCGCGCGAAATTATACAGCGTGTGTAACGGTACAAGTGGGAAACTGTGATATCATGCAAACGTCGTGAAAGCGCACAAAGTGATGTGAACTAGCGATGTACAGCGTTTTGTAACACTACAAGTCCGAAGGAAAAAGAAAAACCTTGCATTGATGACACAGTGGGGCTTCCACCCCGGTCCGTTGAGTGCCAGCCCAATATTCTACCACTGGGTTACGCCGGTGCTTGTGACCATAGAGTTTCTCAACGTACACTAGAGGGAACTCTGGTGCTAGTGTCTACGGGAGCTGCAATGCACGGCGCTTCAGCGAGCATGGGAATGATGGGTAGTACGCACATTTGTCTAACTTTCGTACTTCTGGCCTGCTTCTGGCTCCACGTGTGTTCGTGTGGCTTGGAGCTGTTTTCTTACGAAACAAATATTAGCAAATGTTCAGCGGTTGCGCTTCACCACCTTATTTTTTAAGACTTACCTTTCCAAATCGGGTAAGAAATTTCAAAATGGTTGAATCTTTCTTTCAAAACAAATGTGTGTACTACCCATCACTGCCATGGTCGCTGAACGTTCGCAGCGTGAGAGTACCCTCTGAATAATTTTAGGAAACTCCATGCTTGTGACTTGTTGACAAAGAAGGAGGAAGAAAGTTTAAGCGGAAAGACAGGGAGGTTAGCCAGTTCTTAGACCGGCTGGCTACCTGTGTGGGGAAAGGGGTGAGGGGAATGAAAGACGTTAAGAAGAAATGTTGCGAAGAGAGAGAGATGAATTACAAAAATCGGGACAGAGGAAAGGCAACATCAAAGAGTATAAGACACTAAAGTTGTTGACAAACTTGCCTTAGGCAGGCTTGATGTCTGGAGAGCAATCGCGTTATTACGACTTATGAAGTGTTTTAAAAGAGCGAAAGAACCACCAGTCGTTGCACAATCCGATTAGCATAACGAGTAGGCCATTCAATGCTCCAACCCATTACAAAAGCTTGTTATTGTTTCCCTATTAAGCGAGGCGCATACCCACTACAGCCCTAATTCCTCATCGTCGTCAGCCACTGCATGGACAATTGGCACAAAATTCCTTGCAAGTGTTTAGCGGATACCAAGCTTCTCAGAAGAATGACGAAAAATAGCATAGCGAATGCCGGCCTACTACCCAAAAGTTTATTATTAATGCCCTAGCGAGTATCAAGCAAGTGTGCTTGCAGCAGTTACCCAATGAGTGTTTGGAAAAGGCTCTGAAAGGCCGCTCTTCTAGCTTTCGCTGTGACTCTGCTGCGCCTACCGCGCAGGCCTGGCGTTTTTTGTGCGAGAATGGCGTCATCGTTTGCTGAAGTTAGAAATAGCGCGCATGCTACCGCTGCTCCGCTTGAGTAACATGCAGAAATGAAGGGGGCTGTAAGGAATTGGCGAAATAGTTGAGCGCATATCGCTCATAGTATTGTAGCTACAGTAGCTTAGATGATTTGTTGATATCGTATACTTGTTATTTGGCCACTGAAAGCCTTTCAACTCTGATATGTTGCAGAACCAGTAATATGCTGGGAGCACTGTTTCTGAAGGTAAATGTCATGCTCTTACCCACGCCGCTGGACACAGAGCCTGTTGAGCCAACTACTCCGCCAACACCGCCGGCTGCTGTGAAGAAAATATAACAACAATACATGGTGTTACTTCCCTCTCTTCATGTACCTTTTGAATACATTTACCATGATTCAGTTATATTCTGCATAATCTAACTAGGCACATAAAATGTTCTAGCATCATAGTTTAGGCTGTAAAAAACTTTCTTAAATCAATGCTCAATAAATCAGCTCAATAAAGAGAAATATATTTCTATGGTCCACGTACTTGCATGACTCTAATCGAAGGACTAATATGTATGGCGGGGGGGCCACACTAGAAAGTGGGAGCAGCGACTAATTTCTGAGGGAAAAGTACGACCACATAAAATGTATGGAGACGATGTTGAAGACAAAGTCCAAAATCTTGGAGGACTCTTGAGCTTCCCGTTCAAGGGTACAACGCGATTCGTAACTAAACAAGACATAGTTCATTTTCGTGATTGACACCTAAGATGGTATAACGAGGAATGAGTGCTGTAGGCATTACCAAACATAAGCAACTGAATAGGTAACGTGTTTTGTAAAAAAAAAAAAAACGTAACAACTTTATGCTACCTACACAAAGGCAAGTGAGGCATTATACCTTTACCGAAAATATACTGCACGTTACCTTTGGGGTTAACTTATGGTCACAAATTTTATTCAATGTGTCTTTGACCATTAGGCACATATTTCTATTTCTCATATGCTATAGTAAATACTTATTTCACCAGAAGTATTAATTTAGCGACAATCTTTTGCCCAGATTTACTGACCATTAGCGATAGTTTAGATGCCTAAATTTCTATAGTAACATTTGTTGGCCTTTGTGTCGATGACGCATGGTAAAGGCATTTTTTCCCGTGGAACATTACGACTAACTTGGGAATTATCATTAACGCTTTGCGTATTTAAATGTTTAATGAATTCTCACAAATGCATTATAAATGGGAGAGCATGCTTTTACAAACAAGATAGATGCGCAGATTTTATCACAAGGCATTGATTATCAGCATAGTTGTGGAAAAAATTATTCTTGAACTTCAACCTGAATTACAGCCGTAAATGTTGCGAGTGTTTATCTTAATGTTAAGAAGTTAAAATTCTACCTGACTTGCTGGGGAATTCAATAACCAGATAGGTGGCTGCAGCTACAGATAGAAGGTAGCAATTTTTTTTTCAGAAAGCTAGGTGACTTATAAGCTTTGCCATTAAGAGTCTAATGCCATGCATATTGATATGCGCATGCACGCACCCACACAGACACACAAATACACATGCAGAAACGCATACACACACACTTGTGACTGTGTTAATTATGATTAGTTATACAGTACTAGCTAATGCTGCAGATCAAGGTATTTCGTTCGTATTTGTGACGAGAGTGTCATTCACTCACCCGCACTATTCGAACACATCTGCACCCTCGAAGCGGAGAAGGGGCGATCACTTTGGCTGC
>NW_023612354.1:0-66255 GCF_013339725.1 Rhipicephalus microplus
TATCGAGGAACCGTAAGCGAGGAAGTAAGCGGCGCAGCACGCGCCAGCCTACGATACCACCTAGGGTGACGCAAGGGTGGAGCGATGGTATCGCGATTTCGCTGGTTGGAAGAGAGAGGAATACAGAAAGAAGAGGGTTGCGCGCAGTGATGTGGCGGGAAGCTGCGACGGTGGCGGGCATAAAGTCTCTTGGTCGGTGACGCTGACGGTGGGGATGGGCCTAAGGAACTTCGCTTCTAATTCGCACAATATGCCAAATAAAAAAAATCACAGCATATTCCCGCTATCTATGGTGAAGCATTATCAGTCCGTCCAGGCTTCCGTCCGTCAGTTGGTTCTTGCTTCCGCCCGTGCGGCCATCCATGCGTCCATCCGACCGTTATTCTATGCATCCGTTCGTGCGTCTGTCTGTCCGTTCATCCGTGCGTGCGTCCGTCCTGGCGTCTGTGTATCCGTTCGTGCATCTGTCCTTGTGTCCATCCGTGCGTCGGTCCCTCCGTGCACTGTCTGTTGTCCGCGCATCCGCCCATCCGTTCGTCTTCTTGTCACTCTGTCAGTGTGTACGTCCGTTCATTCGTCCATCTAGCTAACACTGAAGCACCACCATGTCAAATCTTTTTGTCATATCCTCATCATATAGAAGTAGCGGCATCCACCAGGCAGTCCATTCATTCATTCTTCTTTCCGTCCGTCCGTTCGTCCGTTCTTGCAACCGTTTGAGCACCCGTCCGTCCGTACGTCCGTCTTTGCGTCTGTCCGTCCGTGCATCTGTGTGTGTCCATCCGTACATCCACGTGTCTATCGATCCATCCTTCTGCCTGTCTGTCGCTACATCAGCGCTAGCGTCCACCCATACGTCCATCTAGTGAACACTCCAAAAACCGTCATCTCGCATTTTTTTCAGCATATATTCATCAAATGGAAGTACCGCCATGCAGCGGACCTAAAACCAAACTAATACTACGACGACAACTACTTCTACTACTACTACTACTACTACTACTACTACTACTTCTACTACTACTACTACTACTACTACTACTACTACTACTACTACTACATACACCATGGACGCGCGACCGATGGCTCAAGGAGCTTCGCCCCTAAAAAATAGTGCAATAGAGGCGATAACAAGCTGACCGGTGCTTAGAGTCACAGGGTCCATAGCCTGTATCCCAGTTGTTTCTTTCATCCATCTTTGTATCCTTTCTGAGCTTTTACATTCCTCCCGAGTTCAATAGAACAATCTTTATGCTTACCTACATGTGTGTTGGCTTTATTTAGTTGTGATTGAAAATAATCACCCATCTCGGTTGCCTTATTGTCCTTCTATCTGTATCTTTATTTTGTCGGTAATCTTTTCGCTGTTTATCTTTAAAATACAGCACGTCACACGTATTGGAAGAATCAGCGTTATGCGAAGCAGGAGGAGGGAAGGTGACGGTGTTGCAATGTTTTTATTGAGACACCATATGACATCACGCAAATTTTGTGTACAAATGTTGCACTAACGGATATACGTTGAGTAGTTTTACATGTTTATATATTTAGTTTTGTGCAATGATGCCATCAGAAACATAAGCACTAGCAACGCCAAAAGCAATACGGCAGCTGATAGGAATCGCTGGGGCTCGCAAAGATAGTTGCCGCGGACACTGCTAAAAACATCAAGCTTAGTGCATGACACCTAACTACAAGTGACGTTAACCCGAGCTGACTACTGCATCGTAGGAGTACATATTTATCAAATTGGATAGCCAGCAGATACGCCTGTGTTGTGTAGTAGATAAGGCCCCCGCAGGTAGCAGGATCGAATCCCCGCTGCAGTGACCGTACTTGCAATCGAAAATTGTGGAAGCCTGTTTGCTTAGACTTAGGTGCACGGTAGAGAGCCTCAAATGGTCGAAATTCCCTTAACCCTAAACTACGGCGTCTCTCATAATCATATGTTAGTTTCGAAACGTTCCACCTTAACAATTAGTATTAAATTTGAATATCCACCGCTGCAAAAACAATCGACGTTTCACGAACATTAGAGTCTATTCAAAAAGAAGTTGTGAGACCAGGCGTTTCTCTGCAGTAGAATCCTTGATTGCCACGCAGAATGCTGGGGTTCGATTCCTGCTGGGACTTTGACAGTAATTTTTTGAATTCGTCTTGCCAACGCTGCCGATGTCCAGGTTTCGTTGATCCTCACGTGGTACAATTACCCATGTGCTTTCTCGTCATTCCTGGGCAGATAGAAACCATCAATCACCAGTGGCACATACCCACATACCAATGTCACATACCCGCCTCCGGGTATATGCCGCTGTTAGGCCGAAATCGTTCGTTGCAGTATGTGACATGTTTGTGATAATATTCATGTCCTGAGCAGCGCGTCACCTTCATCAAACCATCTTATCCTACCATACTAATTTTGGTTTACCCCAAGTTAACGGGTTAATCACGAGAGATACCAGATGTAAGCGGCTAGATAAATGGATACGCATAAAGCGGTTGCAGTACGCAAAGAAATGCCTCGTATTTAACAAACATGTCAGTATGGAATTCGAACTATGCCTACGCAGCGGTTCTTTATTCTCATTATCTCGCGCAAAAGAATGGTACTTTCCAAGCAAAGCCAGTTACCACTGCGCTAGCTTCGACTTACCGGAAGTACATGAAACGAGGTCATGCAAGCGTTCTCTGACGTGACAATGGGACACATAGACCCGAACGCTTGAAGGAAAAGTTGACCCTGAGGAGTCGTTCGAGATACAAGCTTCTGACGCCTCAAGTTGAAACGTACGAAATGAAAAAAATTGGCGTACTTATCGTTCTCGCGGCTGGTGAAGCGACGCAGCTTAGTGTATGAATCTGTACAGCTAATAATATCATGAAATGGGATATATACCAACGTTGAACACTGTGTGTTTAGTTAGATTGCCTAACTTTCGAGACGGCTTTCTTTTCCTAAGTGTCGCGCCGTTTCGCAGGGCACTTGTTGGATGGTGGCGGTGCTTTCTCCTACCGGAACAAACAAACAAACGAGGAAAAGAGTACAATTATTGTGCCGAGAGTGGCAGCACACGCAGCCGTCCTCTGAGAAGTGAACACCGAAACATGACCAGACAGCTGCCGTTAACGAAACGAGCTGGCATTTTGCACTGTGAAGCCTTGCACTGTATTCGGTGGCAGCCACAGCGGGGAGAAAACAAGCAGCTTCCCTATGTGGCTTGTGAAATGATCTACTATAATTTCTTTGCTTGTTCACCTCTGTAATCGTTTTTTTCTAAGCGTTCTCTAGTGTGGCGTGAATTGAGCTTGCTTTGTCCCGTCTCTAGGCCAGAATAGTCTCTCGTCACATTCTTTCGTTTTGTATGAATGTAGCTTCTTTCTGAAGGAAACGTTCGGGAAAAGACAAGGTGGTCGTTACCCACTGGATGCATTCCCTCCAAGGCAGCGCGTTTACGCTTGTCATTCCAGTTGAAGAGCAGCTGTCGTGGTTTTGTGGTCATTAGGCCTAACAGAACTGGTGCTGTGCTCTCTTCAGTTACCCGTGCTGTCTACCGTACCCATTGACGCTGAGTCCTGCTTGGCGAAAATTGCGTTGCGCTCGTTTTGCATTTGCTGCCTTTCTTGTTTCAAGTTTTATGTTACTGGTTCATCCACCCGAATCATAAACAGTCAGGCAATGTGCGACCACTAATGCCATATTGATGCCCTTTTATTGCCTAAGAAAAGCTTCTTTCTCTAAAAGCTATTTATCTCTCCAAGGTCAACAACAAATAGACGTCATTTGTGTAGATTTCGCCAAAGCATTTGATAAAGTTCCTCATAGCAAATTAATTTTTAAGCTTCAGCAACTAGGACTTAGCTCAGATATACTAAATTGGATAGCCGCGTATTTGGAGAACCGTCAACAAAAAGTAAGTGTAGATGATTGCACATCTAGTTCATTGAAAGTACTGTCTGGTGTACCACACGGGTCTGTGCTGGGTCCTTTGTTGTTTTTAATTTTTATAAATGATATTTCCGTAGTTGTCGAAAGCCTGGTTAAAATCAAACCTTTTGCAGACGATTGTTTAAATTACGCTCCTGTAACTATCGGAAATGACCAAATCAAAATTAATCGCTGTCTGCAAGCCTTGCATAATTGGTGCACCCAGTGGGGGATGGAAATTAACTTTTCAAAGACTACGTTCACCCATATAACCAAGAAAAAAACCGTACTCGCATATGATTATAAAATCGGAAATAGCCTTCTGACCAGAACACACAGCTTTAAATACCTGGGGGTGACTATTACCAGCGATTTGGAGTGGCCCACTTATGTTGAGGAGGTGTGTTCAAAGGCCTACAGGAAGTTGTTTTACTTGAGGAAAAAATTCGAAGATGCCCCTAGAGATGTCAAATTACTTTCATATAAGACATTTGTTCGCCCTATTTTGGAGTATGCGTCTTCTGTATGGAGTCCTCATCAGCAGTCACTGAGAGATAAAATAGAAAAAATTCAAAGGCTAGCAGTGTGCTTCATTTGCTCGTGGTACCGGAGGACAGAATCCGTCACAAATTTGTTAAAATCATGTGCGCTAGAACCCCTGCAAGTGCGCCGCGAAAAGCAAAGGTTAAAACTCCTGTTTCAAATTATAAGAGGTGAAATCAAAATAATCAAAGACACATACATACAACCTGCACCCAAACGAGGAGCTAGGTTGAACCACAGTCACCCAATAAGGCCTTTTTGGGCGCGTCTGAATGGCTTTAAAAATTATTTTTTCCGTATAGTATAGAAGTGTGGAATATACTTCCAGAGTACGCTGTTACTAGCGCAAATGTCAAAGAGTTTGAGTGTTCGCTAGAATTGTACTACCGGCAACATGAAACGTAATGTCTGTTTTGTCATTGTGTATTGTTTTTGTTTTGTGTTTATATTCCTCCCTGTAATGACCGTCAAGGGAGGGTTACGGTATTATAATAAATAAATAAATAAATAAATAAATAAATAAGATTCGCAAAGCTACTATTGCACTCAATCCTTTTCTTTATTGCGGAGCAGTTTGGGGCTCTGTTCGCCCTACATTCACCTCCCGTGGCGTGATCACGCTTAACCTATAGCGCTAATTATAGAGCATAACAAGCCGAACATTTCTAAAATTCAGGTTAAAGTAAACGAACAAAGTCTAAAATATTTTAGCTAAGGAAAAGTCAAGAAGCAATTGAAAGAACACACTACGTAAAAAAGTTTTACGCATTGTCTTTCTAAAGATCAAGATTTTTTCAAATTTTAGATATAGAATCAACTGCTTCCACGACGCACATTCTCATCAAATTAGCAAAAAGCGGTTATTGTGCCTTGAATTTTCAGTACCTTTAACATATTGTGATAATGTGCTTGAAGAGGAACTTGCTGACATAAGACGTCAAGTTGTTGATGTGAACTTTGGTTGGATAATTGCCTCCTGAAGAGCTGTACGTTGACGAGAGGCTTCTTTTATGCGATGATACACGAGCAACGTACGCGTATAGGTATAGCCTTTGCTGTACAGCATTTTATTCATTCGAGCCGCAAAAGAAACGAAAAACGCTCTAATAATTACATAGCAAACGGTACTCTTTGTAAAACTACACGCAAACTAGCTTGGAAACGAGTCAGTCTTCTTTGGAATGCCCCCGGGGAGGTGATAATTCAAGCGCACGAGTCAAACTTGTCTAAAACGGTAAATGTGTCAACCTAAAATAGCTCAAATATTTCTGAGGTCTGTTTTGACCAACCGACATTATCATATCTCAGGCTTTCCTTATCGGTATTTGCGTATTTTTTTCCTTGGTTTCGTTTGGTGAACAAATAGGCTGGTATTCCCACACCAATCTTGTATTTATCTTTTAGCCTGTTACCATTTTTGCGTCCCTATACCATTAGCAGAGTGTGAACAAATATAAAGAAAATTACTTATGTATGCCTTTTCTAGTAAAAGATACACATACATAACAATAACGTGTTTTTATGGTGCCTCAGATATGCGCCATAATTGCTTTTTTATTGAAAATTGCACAAGTATGAACGCTGAACCTTGAGCAATAATGGTGGGCGCTGTGGATGAAATCGGCCGTTTGGAGTATCGCTTGATCACTTTGGTGCCGTTAAGGGTACCTTCAAGGGTGGACAAACAGACAGACAGACAGACAGACAGACCAAAAGTTTTGCGTCGAAGGTCCCAAGAAAGACTATTGTATTAATTATAAGATTAGGATAAGGTTGGTTTGTAAATACGGGTGACTCCGGTGGCGAGCAACAGACGGTAGTGCCACATCGCTAGGCGAGTGAATGACGCTCCCCCAGCGCCACCTCTTCGCAGCCTGATTACATTTGGCAGGGCAACAACCGCACGGGCATCGCTAATATTAGTAGCGTTTGTAACATATAGCCATTAAAATTACAGTTCAAGGAGATGCGAGCCTTTTTTAAACAACAGACGAAATCGGTTTAGGTCTGTTTGAGCAGCCGCTGCTTACCTCTTTTCCTGCGTCATCTTGCCCAGCCAAAGAAGATGTAGGACAGAATCGGTCGTTGACAGAGGAAACGCGAAGATGACATTCATGACATATGGTTTGGCACAGGACCACAGCGGCACCTTCGGTTCTCCGAGTGTGACTGACAACTGGTAGGAAAGCGGCAAGAAAAGTGATCCCAAATTCTGGAAATATCCATAACGCACAGTCTGTTTCTTTGCATTTAAAACCACTCATGTGCATGGCACCGTTACTGTACAGACAGGTGACATAATTATTTCGTCGAAACAGCCTGTGCAACAGAAGTAAGCTTTATTTATTTATTTATTTGATGCTGTCAACCCTGTGCTTTGGGTATTTACAGAGAGGGTGTACCAAGATACATATCATTCGAACAATAAAGAAAAAAAAGCATTCTATAGCACATAGCAATAACAAGATTACCAGCATCAGAAAATAAGAAACAAACTACAGTCATTGGGCAGGCAAAAATCGACTAATGAATGCTCGTGCTGGGAATTAGATAGCACCACTACAGAGAGAACAGTCTAATGCATCTTCGAAATCGGCTGATGTTGCACCTTGTACAGCAACACTTGGTAAACTATTCCACATATATATTGTGTGAAAAAAAGGCTTAAACGTAAAGAAGGAAGGTAACCTCGCTTCACAAAAGGCGCGACTCTATAGGAATGAAATCACTTCTTTTCTGGAAAATCGCTTAAAAACTTGCTGTCAGAATGAGCCGGGCTTTGTGATCACACTTTCTGACACCCAAACGCATCCTCCGGCATCAAGCGGCATGCTTTGAGGTGCTGCTGACCACTTATTGAACAAACATAACCCAATTTCGAATAATAAACACATGAGTGTGCGAGCGCCCAAAGGACCAGCGCGCTTCGATGTAGTCTACAATAATATTAGTAATGTAATATGCTAGAACTACCCGCACAGCTTCAACAGTAAACTATTTGACTCCCTTATAGCGCCGAGCATCTGAGCATACGTAGGCAAAACACGAAAACATGAAATAGGCACGAGGGAAGAATACCAGCTTGAACAACATGCGCTGTCGAATTTGGTTTGATTTGGGAATACTTCATTGTGACAGTAATAAAGCGTGCGCCGTAACACATAGCGGGCCGCTCCCACGACAGGACCATAAGGCCGAGACCTACCGCCGCATTGCGGGCTCTGTGAACAGCCCAACGTTGTGATGTTATGTCGGACTCGACATAGCGGAGTCCACTTGCTGGACGATGCTGTATTGGTGCCGCGTACAGAAGTGCACTCCTAGAACATGTGATGTAAGGTGGCTAAACTACCACACTTTGTACACGAGTTAGTTAAATAAACCTCAGGATAAAGCTTGTGGAGAAAGGCAAGGTTTGGGTACGTTTCTGTTTGAAGTAATCGCAATGTAAGCGCCTGCACTCTATTTAGCTTCCTATGTAGAGGTGGAAAGCTTTTTTTATCCATAGCGAAATACTGAGTAATTATATTGTATGTAGTTGGGAGATCCCAGTTTACGAAATCTCCATGTCTACCCAAAGGTCCTTCATGGCCACGGAGAGCTAACCCTCGCACGCTGGAGTGGGCCAACTTATTGAGATTGATAATCCCTCAGTCTATGTTTCCCATATCACCGGGAACCATGTAAGAGTATGGGTTGTAAGTGACTTTTCATCAAGTATGTTTTTGGCCTCTTTGCACACAGCTCCAACACTGAGGGTACGAATGGCAGCTCTAGAATTGCTAAATATATGTTATGATGGTGATCGAAAAGCTCCATGGCAATGGCAGCCTTCTCGGCTGCATTGACAGTCTTCGTGCATACCGGCGCCGCATTATTGTAACCCTTTGTGGCTGATGGCTGGCCACTACCGTAAGTGGGTCTCCGTGGTCATCATATTACGCCGCGTCTACGAAACAGGCACCCACATCCAGATCTGCATCTTTGGCGAAGAAGGGTGTGAGCATGCTTTCTCCTCCTTCCAATATTTGTTGGGGATGCATAATCTGCGGAAAAGGCGAGACAATGATAATCTCCGTCTGATCCCCCGTCAACCCTTGGTACCGAGTATCAATATAAGATGGTGGGATACCAGTATTCGCGAGACGCATCCTCCTCGCTTTCGAGCCAGACAGCCTAATTGTCTCTGTTCTTTCTTGCGCTTCCGCGATTTCTTTCAATGTATAGTTAGTTCCCAACTACAGGAGATGATCTGTGTGGGTGTAGCTGGGGAGCTCAAGGGGAGTCTTTACCGCTCTCCTAATAGTTGCATTAAGCTTGTCAATTTTCGTTCTCTTCCAAACACGCATTGCCACCACATATGGAAAACAAGACATCATAAAAACATGTCTAATCTTGACCAAGTTGTCCTCTGATAGTCTTGCTCTTCGATTAGCCACTCGATTTATGAGCCTGATAACACTATCTGCCTTTTTTGCTTACCTTTGAATCGTGATGTTATTGGAGCCCGTCGCTTCTTGCGTCATACCTAAGATCCGAATGGAAGCGACTTTGGAGATTGATTGTCCGCTTTTGGTACGTATGTAGATGTCTGCCTCCAGTTGTGGCACCCATGCCTCGCGATCAACAGCCCTTCCTGACAGGGTTAGGGATAAGAAGCTCAGACTTTTCCGGAGAGCAGAAAAGGCCTGTGTCCTCGAGAAAACTCTCGGTAGTGTCGATTGCCTCTTGCAGTGCAGCCTATGCAGTGCCATCACTTCCTCCTCTACACCAAATGAAGATATCATCGGCATATATTGTCTGACAATCAACTTGAATTCCAGAAATCTGCCTCGAGAGACCAGCTATGACGACGTTCAAAAGTGAAGGTGATAGAACAGATCCTTGTGAGGTGCTTCTATTTCCCAGCACTTGCACATCCCAGTCTGGATTTCCAACTTTAGATATGACTTTTCGACCACTCAGGAAGGATGTGACAAACGCATAAAATGAAGAACCTAGGTCGAGACTAGAAATGGCCTCTAAACCAAATCGTGACGAACAATATCAAACGCTTTTTTATATCCAAGCCTAGGATTGCCCTGGTGGCTCTGGTATAATTATCTAAAATATGAGTCCTAATGATTTTCATACCGTTTTGGGTAGAAAGACCTGGCCTAAAGCCAATTATGTAATGAAGAAAAAGATTATATGGACCCATGTATTCCACCACTCGGTTCCGGATAACGTGTTCCTCTACCTTTCCCACGCATGACGTGAGAGATGGAGCGCAGATTATCCAAACTTGGTGCTTCACCGGGCTTGGGAATGAGGATTACCTTGGCCAACTTCCGTTGCTCCGGGACGTCACCTCCCTTTCAAATCCCATTATTCTCATCAGTAAGAAATGCAACACTTTATGTACACGCACACTTTATGCGTACGCACTGGAAAACTCAAACTACTGCCCTTGAGCCAAAAATAAAATCATTGTATGTCTAGTGCATGTAGTAAATGTTCTTTTCATATTTGTTTTTGACGCTTCCTCGAGTGGAAGCATGCCACACACTCAATGTCGGTAGCAATGATATTGTGACGTAGACTTTTCCGCATGTTGAAACCACATATGCACCGTCAACAGTGCAGACACCATGTGCGAGCAGCAAACAATAGACCATCATGAATGGTTGAATCGACAATATTACGGGAACCTCTACAGCTGTCACTTTTATGGAAGAGAACTCGCGAGCGCGTAGTTGGCGCTTCGTGCAGTGCGTTCAAGCCAGAGTTATTCAATCATATGAGTTGCGAAAGTGCTTTCCGAAACCCGGATAAGCCATTTGCAGACCTAGTGGGAGTGAGCCGATCGTCAAGCCACGTGGGAGCGACAATACAAAACACTGCATTGCCACTTTAGCACCTGATTGTTTTTTTTTTTGCAGCTCATCGCCGCACGCAACACTAGTCGCCTGAATGATTGGCGTTAGTTTGCACGACGCCCGCCGCCGCTGTCAGCTGTTTTCAGTATGCAAAGGCGTAATCAAGGCCAGGTCAAAGCGTCAAAGTTTATTTCGTCGAAGGTGGTGCTTGCAATTTCGTGCTATTATGGTTTTAACGCTGCGCCCCCATTATTTCTGTCACTCCTCACTTGCTCGTTTAAAAATGTGCGCTTGAGATCGATTGCTCACGAGAAATTTGAAGAATCCTTTTAACTGTTCCATTCTGCGGTTCACGATGTGTCACACTAACGCGATGGGAGTGATGGCCACACAAACAAGACACAGATACGGTAGAGTGCAAACCAAAGCACAACAGTGCCGATCAGTACTTCCCGCGAATTGGCCGCTTTGCCTAGCACACAGTAGTCGAATTCCACTAATCGCGAAATCAATGAGACAGCGGCTGGGATATTCTATAATTATGGAAGCCCGATCACAAGAAAGTGAGAACTTGAGCATTACTATTTACTTGCAACTAGCACTGCAAGCGCTTTTTCTCTTCAGGTGCTGTGTTCGTGGAGTTTTTCCAACGGCACCGGCGTTTGCTGCTCGGACAACGTCGTCTGCTGCCGTCGACAGACTCACAGGTTGGATCCACCCGGATCAACGCTGCATCCCGCTTGCATCACGCCTTGCCGCTCACTGTTTTGCCGAAATGTAAACATCGTGGGCTCGCCGCATAATGTGATCAACTGCCGACTTCGCTGCACCGTCCATTACGCTGTGCTAACTGTGTACCACATGAGAACATGCCGCTTATAGCCACGTTACTTCTAGCGCAATGCGGAAAACGTGAAAAAGGACACAACATCAAGAGAACAAGCAGCTCCTCTGTCCTTTATCACGTCTCCACCACTGCGAAAAAGTAACATGTTCAGCACTTTTAGGCACCAACTCCCCTAAGAACAAATTCTAGGCGCTGCCATGCTGTTTGGCAGAATTCGGCGGCGCGCAAAACACAAAATATTGCCGTTTTCGAGTCAGTTTTGTTGTCAAGATATGGCGCTACAATCTACTGACTTCCACAATTTCCGCTGATGCCGTGTTCGGATTTTGATACATGGAGCCTATGGGGAGTTTCGCAACTCGCATGATTGAATAACTCTGCGTTCAAGCGGAAGTGAGAGCAGCCACAGCCTCTTTTTGCGTCATCTCGTGGCGAGAGAAACAAACAGCCATTGTTAATATAAAACCTGGTATCTCCAGTAATCACCTTGAAGGGAGATGGGGGCAGAAATCTTGCTCCAAGAAAATAGTGATGCGAAAATGTAAAAGGGACACCATGAAGAAGACACTCATACATATGCACGCTCTAAGTGTTCGTATGTGTTTTTTGATGTCCCTTCAGAATTTCGCACAATTAATTGAAGCATGAAAACCAATGCTTGAAGCATTGTTCAGCCCCGCATTATAATGCAGCATGAAACAAATACGACGGACGAAAACGCAAAATTCACGAACGAGCGCTTGTTCAAATTTTTTCCCTTCATGCTTGGAAACAAATAGCGGTGTACAAGAAATTGGCATGAACTGCCATATCAAAAAACATCAGTATGCATATTTAGCTAGATAGAGATATAGCGCAAAATCGAAGTAAAATATATGTCGACATGCATTCGAAGATAGGCATTCTAAGTGAATGTCAGTCCCTGGAATAGGCATAATTCACAGAAGAATGATCCGCGATAAATGTAGCGTGGTACAAGGCAGTGAAGGATCATGAGTCCCACAATCAACCGAACTTACGTACACAATGTTCAACAGGATGCCTTTTTTGCCAAATGACGCACACGGACAATCTCATATAGGCCGCGCCACTACGAGTGCTTCAGTTCTTCCGCAAATACAGAGGGAAATGAAGCATTCCTTAGCCACTTTACCAATGACACATTCATGATACTATCGTCCTCCGATGAAACCGGTCTGCGTGCTCTACAAGCATGCGCCGAAACTGTCTGTATCCAACTTTGTCTATCAGCATTGATACCTCTTTTCTTCATTCTCACAATCTCCGAGGGCAGCTATGCATTGCGTGTGTGAAAACCACAAGTAATGCACGAAAAGAACAATCGCGACAGAACGAACAGCAGTGTATTTACGAGACAAGAACTACCTGGGGCGCTGTGCTGAGGCACACCCAGAGGACGCCTAAAACGCATTGGTGCGTAGCTTTACGATCTCTGTCGAGTAGCTGCGACCATTCTTTCTTATTTGGTGAGGCAGTCCAGGGTCTTTCAGGAGGAGTTGATGAGGTTTCAGCTGAGCAACGATGGACACCGTCAACAACACGATGCATTATGATGCCTTTAAGTCTGTATGACTTCAGCCTTTGTTGCTCACTGCAAGTCTGCTATGTTGCTTCCTTACCCTAGTTCACTTTTTTCTACTTTTGTTTCGCTTTATTCGGAGCTCTTTCGTCTATTCTTCGTGTTGCTTCACTATGTATATCTGAAACCCAGAAACGACATTTACCACAAATTTGCTTTTAAACACATGCATAAGCAAATGATAAAGCAAGATGAACAATCAGCAAAAAAAAGATGAACATCGAAACAAACCAGTGCGAACTTCCATAATATGTAAAAAGTAGACACGGATAAAACTTTAAAAGAAAAGCAGTCTACAGATGTTGACACGAAAGTGCAATCTTAAGGATGCTTCAGTGAGTCTATGCAGATTGGTTAAAATAACACTATGGATCAACCCTTACTTACGGTTACCAGAAGGCAAAATGTTTCATTTCTGCAAGTCTTGCCCGAGATCACTAGTCCTCGCAACAAAAAAAAAATTAAGGCAGCTTGGCTGTAGTGGCACCTAAGCCTGAAAGAAATGCACTGCTGAACAGCCTTATTTTTCTTCTTGGTTTTCTTTTTCTTTCAATAATTTCTTCTTGTTTTTTCCTTGTTTAATCAGTATTTTCATTGCACCTTGCTCTTACTTTAAATATTTTATTTTTTGTCTTCGTCACTCTTTCTCTTTCTCGCTTGCTTTCTCTATTCAATTTTGAGGCTACACGGAGTGTGTGTGGCTGTCTTTCTCCCAGCCATAGTAGTAATGTCCCTCCTTAATGTCATCAGTGCTCATCACCAAGGCGCTCGAAGCACAAGACGCCTACTTTTCTTCGGTACGAGGGTCTGCTCAGGACGCTACATTTGGCTACGAAGTCCCTGGTTGATTTTTAGTTAATATTATCAAGTTAATATTATCAAGGTGCTCGAAGAGCGAAAAAGAGGGCAGGTTTATTAGGTGCACACTTACAATGCTACATCTGTCTATGCTATACGCGGCATTATCTGCGTTATGCGCCAAGCAACGCATAACGCATATGACAGACCAACTCTATAACATGTTACGCACTTAATAGAAGCTTTCGAAGATGTATAGGAGCGGTACCCCAGAAGCAGAAAATGATCATTTGTTTTTTAGGTTTCACTTTCTGTCATGTCGCAGATATTGTAATACTACAAGACGACTTCACACTACTCTGCTTTCAAAAATAGGCTTACCCTCCAATGAAGAAGCTGTTTTAGGCGTCAGTGCGTCAGGTTCGGCATATTATCACAAGGATGTCTTTGATGCAGCGTGTGATTTCATTAGAGCTAGTAATCGAGTAGCATTTTATTCTTGTATATAAAAATATTCATTATTGAAGTAAAGTAATATTCATCTAATCTCTTAAAATTGTTCACACCGGGTTAATGCGCCAGTCCGGAATACAACCTCGATAGCATAATACTTGTAGTCTTCACCTGATGCGTTACACATTATTGCCATTTCATTATTTATTATTAACCACCTAACAGTTTTCAAATACCATTCCAAATTTTCAACGTCCCATTTTCGGCCCATCCCCCAGAGTGGGTTCGTGCCACAGATTGAACGAAAATCTAAGCGAAACAAAACAAAATTCAAGTTTCTTAGAGGTACACAGTTCACCAAGCGGAAACAATAATTGTAAGCACAAAATTATAACATCAACATTATAGTGCGAAGTACCAGGAGTTATGTCGACAAGTCAAGAAAGACGTTTGCTCGTGTTCCATGGTAATTCAAGGTGTCGGAAGCCTTTGGGATGAATTCAAATTTTTTTAGTATGAAGTCTTCAGAAATCAAATGTACCCCAATCTCGATCTGCACTAAGAAAGTAGTTTTGGAAGGCTAGTTGACAATGAACTGAATATGAGCGAATGAACACATTTATAACGATTTCAGTGGACGTGCTAACTTTTGGTAAATTTCCCCGCTTCAGGCGCGCTGGTCGGCCAATATATATATTCCCATGAAATGTCAGCGTTGAAAGTGTACCAGCAATATTTTTAAAGGATTGCGCATACACCTAGATGGGAGATTGCTTGACATTGTGTCGGGTGTGGTGTTGTTATTCTGTCACCTACTGTTATTAGCAGTGCATCTAATGCAATGACTGTATTTTGTGTTTAAAGGCGTATTGCTTCCTGTTGTTGTCACTGCCACTAACCTGGCTATACAAGAGTGTCCGTGACATGGCACAAGTTGTCCATTTTTTCAACGCCGTGCTTTATAGACCTGCTCTAGCACCGCTTGTTCACCTAAAGACATGGCGACAGCACAGCATAGCCTAATCAGAACAGCTGGCCCATAAATAACAATCCACTGTGAAAGAAGTACAGATGAGATTTCATGCAACAATGCTGCGTAATGTAGGCCTGTGCCGCGACACAGTTTTTGCGTTGAACAAAATAACCTACCCGTGTTAAAGATTCATGTTTCCATTACAGAATTCCACAAGAACCGGCTCAAAGATCACCGGGAAATGAGCCGCACTGAGAAATTTTCATCACCATAAAGCAGGAAGGAGAGGAGCTTTAGTCGAACTGCGTTGAATATTTTAGTCGTGTCCCAGTTGTCGAAACAGCTTTCTGAAAATAAGTGTGAGTTGCATGTATACTTGACAAGACACTGCACTTCTTGATGCTGATTTAGAGTTGGTGGGTGCAGTAATCACAACTTGATGAAAGAAAGCAGGAGCTCCATACAGACAATTTACAAAAAAAACAACAGCTCACGCAAAGAAGAGTAATATTGGTCAAAATATTCACCAATGACATGAGTATTAAATCGAATAATAAAGCAGCATAGATATAGGGTTCAATAAAGAGGCAACGACTGCATCACATCGAGCATTAATTACGGTCACGCTGTAGAGAAGGTTTCCTCAAGATTTTTTCGTCATGAAAACTTTGTTGGTCCCCAAAAAACCCGTCAAGTTATCTGTGTGCATACGCAAATTATTGCATTTCAGTTATTACAGACGTCCACTGTACCATCAATAAAATAATTGTCCCAGAGATCTTGCAGTTCATTTACGATGCGTCTGCTGCATTAAAAATGATCAATCTCTTCCATGAATTCCTCTGTCGAGTTTTTCAAAACCGTCATTAGGACCTAGGGTGCTCGATCATTGTGTCTGTTGAGATCTACTGAATCTAACTGCCAAAACATGTGGCACTGTAGATGTAGATGTAAATCCCAAACTTGTGGCTCACACCTACCCTGGCTGGGCAATCGGTCAAGAATCGGGTAGCTTAACAAAAAAGAGATGTATATATTTAAATACTGGCGAAAAAATTTAGCGGAAATATTGATTTTCTTGTGAATTATCCTTGAGAAGTTTGATGAATTAGTTCCTACTGAATGAGCAATAAATGATTGATATCAAAGAAAACTTTTATAGCCTACATTAGTTAACGTGCAAACCTCTTGGTATTGAGTTTTTATTTATTTGGAACATTACCCACAGCGCCATCTTAGGCATTATTGCGAGAAGCCCAGTGCCTCATAGAATGAGTCCGCAGTCGTGCGGCCAACTAAATCAGCTGGTAACATATTCCATTCGACAATGGCTTGCAGGAAAAAGAATGCTTAAAGAGATTCGTTCTGGGGTTGTATGACCATACTTTAAATTTGTGGTCATGACGAGAGGATTGATAATGCGCTGGTTTTACATATTCTGAAAGATTAATGCCTATTTTTTGTTATAGACTTAATAAAATAGTTTCAGTCTAAGATTACGTCCTATTAAGTAAATCTCTTAGACTGTGCAATGAAATCTTGCACGGCCACGTACAGTTTTCGCGTTGCTGTGCTCTAGGTTATGTGCACCTAGGGATAGCAAATTCGACATTGTCAAAGCTAAGCCAAGGATTCGTAACAGCATTTCTAGTGATACCTTTCTTGATGTTGAAAACGTCCTACAAAAGATCAAAAAGTGCTCCACAGTTTCCTCTTCTCCCAGAAAAAAAAAGTGTGGAGGGAGTCAAGCCTGCATGCTCTAAACAAATAAAAATTTAATGGATGAATACGACAGCGTAATCGAGTGACTACAACTTACAGGTGTCGATTATTACACAAGGAAGTTTGCAGGGTGTCATTAGATATTTGAAATCCAGAAAAGTTTTTAAGATGGTGTAGAAAATTCTTGCATCAACGTTTGCCTCCGAAATGTTGAAGCTAGTATAAAAGATGTTGTATGGGTAATATTGATAGCTGGTCCGTCTAACGCTGTTTTCGCTAGTGCATCAGCTGTTCCAATTAGAGTTACGCCTCTATGCCCCGGCACCCGTACTAATAGCACCTGGGTTAAGTGATATGGTACTAGGGAGTTGAATTCGCCTAACGCTTTCGAATCACCGGATGCCGTGAGAGCACTGCAGACCAACCAGGAGGCCGTTATTATTAAAGCGGAATTCATTGCTGTTGTCAGTTTTTGAAGGTGTAATACTACAGTTAAAAATTCTGCAATAAAGATAGGTGTGTAATCTGGAATTCAGAAGGAAAAGGACCAGTCTAAAACACCGCATAATATACTGATGCCACTCTTTCCTCTCTCTGTTAAGCCTCCATCACAATGATGACAAAATATCGCATTGAAAAATGAAGTACAATTCTTTCTTTTGCACCTCCTATTTTACAAGCAATAAAAGATCACTTGATATGCGATCTTGCAGTCTGCTGGTTAATACTCATCAAAATATTGTGGGTGAAGTAGCTATAAAGTGTTGTCGGTCCACACCTAATGCAATACTAAAAACAAAAATAACGTAATATGCAAAGTTGTAGAATGATCAAAAGACGATAAGTATAGGTGACTGCTGGGAAACTTCATTTTCTATGGGGCGAAGTCACAGGAGGTGCACTCATACATCATCCCCGGATGCAGTCTTCTTTAAAGAAGCATTGTGAAAAAAAAACATACCAGTTTTGCAAAATGCCATGTGAACGAAACCACTGCAAGAGCTACAGGACCACGATATGCAAGTCATGACAATCATTACAAACATGTCATGATTTTCATGTTATAACTATTCAACTATGTTCTTTATACAGTAACGTTATGCCATAACAAGTTTGGTATTGATACCATAATTGAAACGGCCAGGAGAGCTAAAAGTCGTAGACCACTAGATAGATAGATAGATACGCTCAAAGTCACCGAAGTTCGCTAAGAAATGCTTCGCGTTTAAAAGAAAATGAACAGAATCGTGATTGTTTTTGCAGCGTTTTCTGCGTTAGTGGTGCCAGGAGAATTAATAAAGATGGGACGCAGAAATCACACAAATTACTAGCTACGAGGTAGTAAGAAAAACTTCTATGTCTTCGCAACGACAAGCTGTAGCTTTTCAAGGAAACCATTCAAAGTGGCAACTATATATTGCTCAGAGAGAACTGTTGCCTCGGTCATGGTATTTCTGTTATATTGTTCATATTCACAGAGCTGGGAAGTCAAGGGCGTTGACACATAAAGCAAGAAGAAGCTACAACACGATTATTGTCCCTGAAAAGAACGCATTGAGCTACAGCAACGTTATCTCTGGGAAAGAGTGATTCGTGCAGTGAAGTTCAAACAATAGAGAAGACGCAAAGCGGCGATACTAGGATAGAAAAGTATATACGCAATTCGATTTATCGTCATTTGGAAATTCCCGGAGTAGCAACTCAAATTAATCATTCAAGTCTCCTACGTGAGCTGGTGCTTAAGTGTCACAGTGTGATGTATCGCTGTGCCCACCATAAGGTGGCCGCATTGTATTCTTTCGCAGCCACCTTTATTCTGTCTACTTGTCTGGACCTTTTCTTTCTAATGTTTTTGGGTTTTTCTTTTTTTTCCGTTGTCGTTGTACCTTCGTGCTTCACTTCAAGAAAGAACCCGATTCTCTACCACTTCAATCTTCCACATATTCACAAGCAGGGAATGAAAATTACAATTACACTCTAATAATGTGCTCTGATTTCATGACGTCGGGGTTAGTAATGATGCTTCGTGCATATGAACCGTCCTGCCACTTTGAGAATTTTCGAGGACTTTGAATTGTAGGTCAATCAATTTCATATTGGGAAATTATCTTTACTGATGGCTGGCTACAAGTGGTGTTATAGTTAACGCCTTGTTAATCGACAAGTTCGAGAAACGAAGCTTTGTATATTATCTGGATGCTGGCGATGACTTGATGGTTATCGCAAAGAGCAGGCAAGGTTGAAGGGTGAAAAAAACAGTTTACGTTAAGCTGTTTACCATACGATAATTGTGTGGAAGCCTCCGCTTCATCGTGTGGAGTCGTGTGGAAGCCTCCGAATCATGTCCTAATCTGTTGACGATAGACCAGCCAATTCATACGATTCGCCAGCCATATGATTCGGAGGCGTTCGAGTAAAATTGTTGGGATAAGTGAGCTTAACTTCAAAATAGCAGATGTACATGTAAAGCTCCATTCTGTTTAGTAGAATTTACATATGACATGTTACAATTGAACACTTTCAACTGTCATTATGTGGCAGCTTGTCTGGATTTATTTGGCCGTATCCGATGTATGGAATAACCATTTCATTTTCGAATTTTCTTCTGGGGCTCTGACAGAGGTTTTCTCGTTGATGGTCAGCTGTGAAAAAGCACACCTTGTGCGGGTGAAACAGTATGAAAGCTGTTCACAAATCAGAAACGCTCTGAGAAAGTATGAGGAACGGCCCATAGGATTGCAGGGACCATTTCTGAACTCCACGTACATAGACTGTATCGAAATACCCGACTTGCCCACATGCCAAATGGCTGCTTAAATGATGGACAGAGTCCAGCATACTTTCATCACTACCTGTGGACGACTTGTAAACAGGGTAGCCACTGTGTAAACATCATGGTATCAAACTCCTATCAAAGTTTAATGGGTTTCTGTCACTCCCCTAGTTTGTATGCAGAACAATTTTAAACGATTTATTGTTTGCCAGACGCTTCTGCTTTAAATGGAATATGTGCAGGGTAAAAAACGCCAGGCCTCCGCGGTAGGCGTAACACTGTCACAGCGAAAGCTAAAAGAGCGGCCTTTCAGAGCCTTTTCAAAACTCTTATTGAGTAACTACTGCCAGCACACTTGCTTAGTACGCACTAGGGCATTAATAATAAACTTTTGGGTAGTAGGCTGGCATTCGCTGTCCTATTTCTTGTTATTCGTCTGAGAAGCGTGGTATCCGCTAAACACTTGCAAGGAATTTTCCGCCAATTGTCCATGCAGTGGCTGACGACGATAAGGAATGATGGCTGAAGTGGGTATGCGCCACCGTTAATAGGGAAGAAGAACCTTTTTTGATGGTTTGGATCATTGGACGGCCCACTCGTTACGCTATTCGGATTGTGCGATGACTGGTTGTTCTTTCGCTATTGTAAGACGCTTTATAAGTCGTATTAACGCAATCGCTTTCCTGAGATCAAGCCTGCCTTAGGCAAGTTTGACAACAAGTCACAAGCACTGGTGTAGAAAACATGAGCTCCGGGAAGAGGTAAATGATTAGGTGAAAATTGAAGCGGAAAACCCGGGCTTATTTACACATCAACTGCAGGTTGTCAAAAGCAAAATTCAATGTTTTGTAGAAGATAAGTATAAAGGCGCAGTTAGACACGCAAGAGCTGAGAGATTCCTCGTGGGTGAAGCCCCGACAAAGCGAGCCTGATCAGATGAAAAGGCATACGCCCGAGCTCACGACATACTTCAGATAAAATTGAATGGTAAAATATTGAGAGAACAAAATATGTCATGAAAGCTTTTGAAAGCTACTATCAAGAATCGTTTGCTTATCGTGAGCCAAAGGAGCCGGGTTTTGTAGACGAGTTCTTGATAGAAGTGCTGACACTTGATGCTGAGGACACAAATTTGTTGGAAATGATTGTTAGTATACGGGAAATTGAGAAGGCTATTGATGATCTTGGCATGAACAAATATACTCGTCCAGATGGCATTATTGCCGTCTTATGCAAAGCGTTCAAGAAGAATATGGCCGCAGCATTGCGTAAGGTTTTTCCAGCAGCGTCTTTATATCTAGAAACTCTGCCTCCATCGTTTAATCGTGCCCACATTGTGGTGATTCCTAAAGGAAAAGAGCAACATGTTACACGCAAAGCGACAGGATACAGGCCAATAACGCTAACAAACTTACATTACAAGGTCTTTATGAAAATTCTGGCTAGGAGGTTGCAGGGAGTTGTGTACAAGTTGGCCGGGCCACATCACACTTGCGGCATCAAGCGTAGGAGCATATTCACGAATATTCATGTCGCTAGGAGCATTTTGGTGTATTGTGACGCTGCACTTATGAAAGTAGCCATGTTACAAATTGAACTAGTCAAGGCTTTCGACATTGTTCCACACAATATACTCTTCGCGCTAGCTGAATACGTTGTTCTTGGTGCGACGATGTGTAAATGTATTAGATTGGCATACATAAGTTCAACCATAAATTTATATGTAAATGGAGAACTCTCACAGCGCATACAAGTACTTTCCTCCGTGTGCCAGGGGTGTTCCTTAAGTCCTTTGCTTTTTGCACTATTTTTAGGACCACTGTGTCAGAAAGTGAATCACCACAGAAGGATTAATGATTTCAGGTTACAGTCATGTTAAGTGCGTGTTTTGGAATACGCCGACGATATTGCCTTTTTTTGCTGTTGATAGAGAGAGTGTCACTTCGTTATTAAACATCACTGAAAGGTTTTGTGGCACGAGTAGAAGCTTAATGAACAAAGAAGAAAAGCATCGGTTTATGGCACAGTAATTGCGACCTCACGCCCAGTTCCTTTAAAAATATTTAGTGACTCACGACACCTAGTCGTTACCTAGGGGTATTCAGACAGTGAAGCGTCTTAGCTTAAAAAGGCTGAGGAACTGCGCGCGACAGCCGAAGGATGAGGGGGTCGTGACTTATCAATTTTCTCTCGGTAGCTGTATGTAACGTCTTTCTCGGTGCTAAAATAGTGTACCTTTTACAAATACTTAGTTGTACGCGTAAAAGCATTTATATTATACACAGAAAATTTGCCACGTTCATCTGGAGCTCTACATGGGAGCGAACATCTAGAAAGAACTTGTTTCGGCGTTTTAAGCAAGGAGGGCTGTCTTTGTGCCATCTGTTTCTTAACCAAAAATATAACTGCTCCTGCTATTACCACAGAGATGTTTTTTGTGTTCTTTATTTAAACAACGCTATTACACCACATTCCTGGCTTCTTTGCATCTTCAGACAGGGGAGAACGACACACCTTGTCACCATTTTTGCGCAAAGTTGTGTTCTCATATCGTTTCTTGAAAGCAAGGTTTCCGATAGATTACCTGGGTAAAGTGAAAAGAAAGCGCCTTGTGAAAGACTTAATACAGAATATTTTTCTTGTGCCCCTTTATCGTTTAAAGTACGAAATATCATATTGACAAGACGTACTAAAGTGAGTGAAAAACACGTGGACACCACCCAATGTTAAGCTTTCTTTTTGAAACTGCATACGGGAACCTTGCCAGTGAAAACGTGGCTTGAAGAGAGAGGGATGTATGTACCATGGGGAAGCCGCTGTCTCCTGTGTAAAGAACTTGAGAACATTGAAAAGATATTTATTGATTGTAAGAATGCCATTTTTGGGGGGCAAATATTGTCACAATGCAGAAACAGCAGCAGTCGAATCCAGGAAACTCACTTTAATTGTACCAGAACACTGGCAAACTGATCGGAAGAGAACCTCGTCTTCTTCTCTCGCTGCGCGTGTTCTTCGTTGTTCTCTTGGCGCTGCTTATTAAATGTGCCATTTGCCCTCCTCCAGAGAGCAGCGTCCCGATGCTCTTCTACAAAAGACGGTGGAGTAGATGCATGGTGTAAATCAGTCCGAAAAGTAGGGCTTCATTCGCACAACGTGCACGATTTCTGGTTTTTGCTGGCGAGTTGTCGAGGGGCTGTCAGGAACGACCACGTAATTAACGTCGCTCAGGCGTTGTAAAACTGTGTAGGGGCCAAAATACTTCTTCAGCAATTTTTCGGACAGTCCCCGGCGGCGGATAGGACTCCATACCCAGACTTTGTCGCCGGCACGATAGACGACATGTCGGTGTCGCAGATTATAACGTTGGGCGTCATAATTTTGCCGCTGGGTGATTCGGACGCGCGCAAGCTGCCTCGCTTCTTCTGCTCGTTGGGTAAAAGATGCAGCGTCCAAATCGATGTCATTGCAGTCGTGCAGTAACATGGCATCAAGCATCGTCGTCACTTCACGGCCATGAAGGAGACTGAACGGCGTTCTTCGTGTAGTCTCTTGCTGCACTGTATTATAGGCGAACGTGATGTACGGTAGAATGTCGTCCCAGTTCTTGTGATCCACGTCAACGTACATACTCAACATGTCGGCAAGAGTCTTGTTGAGGCGTTCTGTTAAGCCGTTGGTTTGTGGATGATAGGAAATGGTTTTCCGATGGGCTGTTCCACTGAGCTCAAGCACTGTCTTCAGGAGCGTGGCCGTGAAAGCGGCACCTCGATCTGTTATTATGATTGTTGGAGCACCGTGCCTCAGGACGATATTTTCTATGAAGAATCGTGCGGTATCAATGGCGGTGCCACTTGACAAAGCCTTTGTTTCCGCATAGCGCGTAAGATAATCAGTGGCGACTATTACCCACTTGTTGCCAGCATGGGAAGTCGGATATGGTCCAAGGAGATCCATTCCGATTTGGGCAAAAGGTACCGTGGGCACTTGAATTGGTTGTAATAGTCCAGCTGGTTTTAACGGTGGCGATTTTCGTCGTTGGCAATCGAGGCACGTGCGCACGTAATGCTTCACGATAGCTGGAAGTCTTGGCCAGTAGTATTTCTGTTGGATTCTGGCCAATGTGCGTGTGTATCCGAGATGACCAGACGTTGGCTCATCGTGGCAAGCACAAAGTATCTCCTCACGAAGTGACGTCGGAACGACAAGTAGGTGGGTGCTTCCTCTGGGGGAAAAGTTCTTCTTATAGAGAACACCACTACGTAAGCAGAATGACGGCAGGCTCCTTGCAAATCTTCTAGGGACGGTTGTTGTCCGGCCATTCAAAAATTCAATAAGAGGAAGCAACTCACTGTCTTCTTTCTGCTTGCACGAAATCGTAGTGGTGTCAACGACTCCTACAAACGCCATGCTCTCATCGTCTGTGTCATCGTCGCGCTTTATCGGTGACCTTGATAAGCAATCGGCGTCGGCGTGCTGCCGTCCGGACTTATACACGACCGTCATATCAAACTCTTGAAGGCGTCAGCTCCACCGTGCGAGCCGACCAGACGGGTCTTTCAAGTTGGTCAGCCAGCAGAGGGAATGATGGTCACTGACTACGTGGAAGGAACGACCATAGAGGTACGGACGAAACTTCATAACCGCCCATATGACAGCGAGACACTCTTTTTCCGTTGTGGAGTACTTGGACTCGGAGCGGGAAAGCGTCCTACTAGCATATGCGATCACACGCTCGGCTGAGTCTTGCCACTGGACGAGTACAGCGCCTAAACCCACGTTGCTGGCATCTGTATGGACCATGGTAGGAGCATCTTCATCAAAGTGAGCAAGCACAGGCGGAGTCAGCAGGCGTTGTCGGAGATCGTCAAATGCCACCTGTTGATCGTCGCCCCATGTGAACGAAACGTCTTCTCTTGTGAGTCGTGTTAACGGCGAGGCTATGTGGGATAAATTGGCAATACACCTTCGGTAGTATGCGCATAGGCCAAGGAAACGCCTGACTGCTTTCTTGTCTTTTGGTACCGGAAGTTTTCTGACGGCCGCAATTTTATCGGGATCAGGTCGAACACCTTCATAGCTCACCACATGGCCTAAAAATTGAAGCTCCTTGAAGCCGAAGTGACCCTTCTCGGGTTTCAGTGTCAGGCCGGCAGATCTTATTGCCCTGAATACCGATAGCAGCCTGCTCAGGTGTTCCTCAAATGTTTTTGAAAAAACAATGACGTCGTCCAGATAGACCAGACATGTCTGCCACTTAAGGCCTGACAGAACGGTATCCATCAGTCTCTGAAATGTTGCGCGGGCTGAGCACAATCCAAATGGCAAGACTTTAAATTCATAAAGCCCGTCAGGCGTTACAAAAGCCGTTTTTTCTCTATCTCGCTCGTCGACCTCAATTTGCCAATACCCACTTTTGAGGTCCATTGACGAAAAGTAGCGTGCATACCTCAGCCTGTCGAGTGAATCATCGATGCGCGGTAATGGGTATACGTCTTTCTTTGTCACGCGGTTCAGCCTGCGGCAGTCGACACAAAATCGTAAGCTTCCGTCTTTCTTTTTAACCAGCACTACCGGCGATGCCCAAGGACTTCTTGACGGCTGGATGACGTCATCATCGAGCGTTTTCTTCACTTGTTCTTGGATTGCTTCACGCTCTTTCGGTGCTACGCGGTATGGGTTCTGTCGTATTGGCCTTGCTGTCTCCTCCGTTATTATCCGATGCTTCGTCAGTGGCGCTTGACTGACCCTCGAGGTCGATGAAGAACAGTCTTTGAACTGGTGCAGAAGATCTACTAGACGCTGTCTCTGCGCTGGTGACAAATCCGAGCTTACGTCAATAGGTGGTGGGGCTGACGTGGCTTGCGGCTCGTCCTGTTGTACTACACAGCACTCGCGGATTTCGGTGATCTCGTCGAAGTAGGCAACTGTAGTGCCTTGTGTAATGTGTCGTCGCTTGTTGGTAAAATTCGTCAACAGAACCTCTGCTTCACCGCACACAACATTGACGATAGTTCTGGCAATTGCAACACCGCGATAGAGTAGGAGCATCAATACTTGTTCAGCGATTCCTTCTCCAGTATTCTGCTCGCTGCACGTGACTGAAACAAGGCGGCACGATAACGGAGGTACGGTCACATCGTCAATGGCTCGTAGGGATTTTTGGTGTAGTGCTGCGCTTTGATCCGCTGAAAAGGTCAGTACACCGTCCGGAATATTGATGATGGCACCATATTCACGCAAGGAATCCATCCCCAAGATTGCCTGTTTGCAACACTTAGAAAGGATAACAAAAGTTGCGACGAAGGATGCATCCCCTATCTTCATTCTTGCGGTGCACTTTCCGGTAGGTGTGAGTAGCTGCCCTCCAGCTCCTCTAATCTGCGGTCCTGTCCATTCCATTCTAACATTCCTGGGCGTGTCTGCCAGACTCTCACTCATTATTGAGAAGTCCGCGCCAGTGTCGACCAATGCCATGACGTCATGTCCGTCAATCGTAATTGCAACTTCGGCAGTAACAACCCCATCTTTCGTCGGTTCATTGAAAATGTGTCTCTCTTCGCTCGGCAGTAATGGGGGATTATCAGCTCTTCGACGATTCGCAACCTTCCCCCCTGAGGTCGCTGCTTTTTGTTTCCCCGGCGTGGACTAGGAGATCTCCCTCTTGGCATGTCAGTGGTGCTCCGTCTAGAAGATGGAGAATAACGCCCAGGAGAGGGTGAGCGTGACCGAAACCCAGGAGGAACATCCCGCGGGGTCATGACATTCGTGTCGACGTCAGGTGGTCCGTTGAAATGGCACCGAGGAATAGTGGAAGGAAACCCTTGGTACCCTGCGACGCGCTACGGGCAATACAGAACGATGTGGCCTGCTTCCCCACAATCAAAGCACAGAGACCTATGGTCAGGGGTACGCCAGATGTCAGTCTTGCGAAGTGGTGGCCGCCTCGGCGTCGAAGTTTCTCTGTAGTACCAAGGCGCTGTCGGCGGATGTTGCTGGTAGTACTGATGTGGCGTCGGCACGTCCGCTGGCTGTCGGTGGACTATGTCTGCATAGCTTGCCCTGGGAGTGCTCTTGTTCGACATCGGAAGCGAGAGCGCTTGCCTGATCTCCTGGCGTACAACTTCTGTTACGGAGGCCATCGCGCAGTCATTCGGTTTGGCGACGAATTTCTTGATGTCTTCTTGTACGATTTCTCGTATTAGTTGGCGCAAAGAACATTTGTCGGGTGTTGTTTCTGTGGTCGTGGCTGCCACGCTGATCGGTGCACTGTGGGTTGGGCGGTCATACTGGTGATAACGTAGATGCAGTGCGCGTTCGATAGATGTCGCCTCCTTGGAGAATTCATCCACACTTGTAGGCGGGTTTCGTACGAGACCAGCGAACAGCTGCTCCTTAATGCCCCGCATGAGGTGGCTAACCTTTTTGGCTTCAGGCATATTAGGATCTGCTCGACGAAATAGCCGCGCCATGTCCTCAACAAACATTGTAACGGATTCATTTGGTTTCTGAATCCGTGACTCGAGGAGACGCTGTGCGATCTCTCGTCTTTCAGTGCTCGCGAACGTGTCGAGGAACTTCTGCCGGAACTCATCCCAAGACGACCACACGCGATTCGTGAACCATGTTCGGGCTCCGTCTTGAAGCGGAAAATAAACGTATCCCAATTTCTGTGTGGTGTTCCAACCGTTAACATTCGCTGTGTGCTCGAATTCCTCGAGCCAGTCATGTGCATCCTCATATGCGTTTCCGTGGAAGTCAACCGGAAGTCGAGGGTTCAAAACAGTCACCTGTGTCGTGCTTGGGCTGGACATGTTGGGGCCAGTGCTTCCAGGCACCGTCATGCTTTCTGGCACAGTCACGCTTTCCGGCAATGGACCGAACTCCGGGCTGAGGCCTAACAGGCGCCGGCTGCTGCGGTGAACGGGGTGTCGATGCGCGGAAGTCTTTCTTGACAAGATGCGGGGCTGTTGTCAGGCGTCCCGAACATGTACCCAGCACCTCCACCAGTGTCACAATGCAGAAACAGCAGCAGTCGAATCCAGGAAACTCACTTTAATTGTACCAGAACACTGGCAAACTGATCGGAAGAGAACCTCGTCTTCTTCTCTCGCTGCGCGTGTTCTTCGTTGTTCTCTTGGCGCTGCTTATTCAATGTGGCAATATTACAAAAGACTTTAAAAAAAGATTTACCTCTCACTCCACAGGGAATTCGTTTTTCGCCCTGTGATAGTTCTGTGCAGCATTTGGGCGTTATTTTCTGACTTGGTTTTCTTTCGGTTAGGTGTGGCATGCCATCGTACAGATGCTGTGATGTAAGAGTTCTATTCGTTTATGAATGTTTCGCGGAAGCTGTGTTCAAAGTGCGAGATGTGTATAGGACTACTGACTATATTGAAGATGTAATTTCTTTGTTTGATGCGTTAACACACATGAAGCACGTGTGATGTGCGATTGTCAGAATAACTTCACCTGTAGTGAATAAGACATAAAGAAAAAAAACAACCGGTGTAGCTCAGTGGTAGACTACTGGCCCGCCACCCAGCGGACCCGGTTTCGAGCCCAAATGTGCCATTGGTGCTAGGCCGTGCCTGCCTGAGGCAAGTTTGACAACATGTTACAAGCACCGGCGTAGCTTAGGGGAAGAGGAAGAAGAAGCCGCACCGATCGGCTGCGTTCCAAAATGCTCTCTGCTGGTAACAGCGTATCGGCCAACGGCCGAGGATCATCGACTCCATTTCATGATGAAGACTCAAGCTATAAAGTCGTCCTGCCACGTTTTCCAACCGGTAACGATGTTTTGAATTCCGTTTTCCTTCATGCCGACTTGAGTGGTAGGCCGTACCGTGCCCCAGACTTCCGTGACGCGCTGCTGAAAGTGGTGAGCACAGCGGACATTATTGGAGTTGGCCAGTATCAAATGAGCCATGTATGGATGGTTACGTGTGCAAACAGCATGGCGAAACAGAAACTCGTCACTTGTGGTGAGCTCCGTGTAAAAGGGCTGAAGTGCATAGTGCTAGATCCGGAGACCAAGAATATTAGGCTTAAACTACTTTGGCTTCCGCCTCATCTTGAATTGCGACCTGTTGAAGAGGCGTTCCAAGCTTACGGCGTTGTGAAGTCCGTTGAAAGAGAGGCATGGAGATGAGCAGGAATGAAACAATGGATGACAACAAATAGAGACGTTGCCTTGGAGCTCAAGGACACCATTACTGTGAGCTCAATACCACACCTTATGTCAATCTATGGCCACCAATGCCTCGTACTTATTCCCGGTAGGCCTCCACTGTGTCTTCGGTGCAAGCGAGTGGGGCATGTACGACGACAGTGCAAAACACCGAGGTGCTTGCAATGCCAGCGTTTTGGTCACTCGTTGGATGCCTGCGTGTCGACTTATGCCAACAAACTCCGTTCTGGCCAAGGCACAGAAGACCAACGTCTCGATCATCTTATGGATGTCACTGAGGTAGTTGATGCGACAGGAGAAGCAGTGGGAGGAGCAGAAGGTGCCTTAAAGGAAGCGGAACACTTGTCCATGGATACCCTTGGCACGCAAAATAACACCGATAACGACGCCAGTGAAAGCATAAATGAATGCAATGCTGCTGACACCACTTGGAAGGCCTTAAGATCAAGCCTCCTGACAATGAGGAACAAGAAGGAATGAATTGCAGTCAGACAAGGAAGCGTCAGGCACCGGTCACCGATGAAGCAACAACGAGTGCGCCAGACACGACAGAGCAAGTGTCTTCGTGTGGTCCACGTGTCGCCTTCTTTGGGGACCGATAGACGCGCCGCCTATGCCAGCGTCCTGAGGAAAGTGCTCCTAAAAAGTGCAAAGGAGAAAAGTCCACAGGTTGCCCTGTAGGTAAAGGTGACCTACAAAAGCTTTAAGATATCAAAATGGCTACCGCGCTAACGTTTCCCATGTGTGTAGCGACACTCAACGTACGTGGCTTGAGGAATGTAAGGCGTCAGTGGCAGTTGCGCCACGTGCTTGAGCAGTACAACATTGATGCACTTGCAGTGCAAGAGACTCAGATTTCCGCTGCTCGTGACACCGTTCTTGCACTGGAAGTTTTCCGTGATTACAATTTATTCATCAGCCCAGCACGTGGTGCATCCGCTGGATGCTTTTTATTAATTAGAAAGCACTTGAATCATATTTTGACGTCACCACCTGTTGATGGGGAAGGACGCCTCATTTGTTGCGACTTATCTTTTCATTCCCATAATTGGAAGTTTATCTGTGTCTACGCTCCATCCAAAGTGAATGAAAGGAATTCTTTTTTCTTTCTTTAACTTCGCTACTAAAGACTGACAGAACTTTGGTAGTTTTTGGAGACTTTAATTGTGTTTGTGACGCTAGAGATCATTCATATATAACAAATCGTTATGATGCAAGTGCAGCCTTATTGCAGAAACTATTGAATGACCACAATTTAATAGATGTGGGAGCGCATGCACCTTCCTCGGTGAGGTTCACGCACTTTCAAGGCATCTCTCATGCTCGGCTTGACCGTGTATATGTATCCCTAAGCTTATGATCTCACATTCATAATTATGCTGTAAAGCTCATATTTTTTACAGACCATTGCTTGGTCACTGTTTCTTGGGGTCCTAAAAATTTTCGTAAAACCCCTCTAAACTGGGACCTATGGAAGCTTAACGGGCAGTTGTTGCGCGAAGATTGTTTTGTTAAAATAGTAAAAGAATCGGTACAAGAGGTAACACAGTGTCGAGAGCTACCAATTTTCGCTCAATGGGAAAGGTTCAAAGAAAAAGTTGAGTATCAGGCAATTAGTATTTCAAGCGAAATAGCGCAAAGAAAAAAAGCTGAAAAGCGCTATCTTTATGATTCACTTCATAAGCTCCATACTTTTGAAAGTCAACAGCCGGGATTGTACGGGGACGAGATAAATGTGATTCGAGCACAGATACAAAAACAAGATACAGGTTTATACAGAGGAGCTAAGATTCGTTCCCGTGTTACCCATTTCACTGAAGAGGAACCCACTAAAGAATCCCTCGGGAATGAAAAGGGATATGCAATTTCTAAACAGATACTGCAAATTTGAAGATTATTACAAATGTTTGTTCACCGCGGCTTATCTTCAGGAGAATTTTGAGGAAGAAGCTAACCACTTCATTGCCCTTGTGCCTCAGTTACAAAATGATGATAGACTCCCTGTAGAGGGGCAATAACCAGAGAGGAAATTAGATTTGCAATAACAACTTTGCAGAAAAACAAAACTCCTGGCCCAGATGGCCTTAGTGGCGAATTTTACATAGCTTTTCAGGAACTTCTGTTACCTTTCCTTGAGCAACTTTTTAAAGAGGCTAATGACCGTGGTCAACAACGTCCTTCTTTCTATCAGAGCCATACAACATTAATCCCAAAAAGTGCTGACCCTAACGCATTAAAGGGAGTTAACGAATACAGGCCTATATCGTTATGTAACGTTGACTACAAAATATTTGCTAAATTGTTGACAAATCGGCTACAGACAGTGATTACTAAATGTGTAGGTGACCACCAAACATGTGGAATTCGTGGTCGCTCTATACAGACAAACATTCATATTGCACGTTCAGTTCTTGAGTGTATAGATGGTAGCATGGACCAAGTAGCCCTCCTTCAAATAGACCCTGCAAAATCATTTGATAAGGTACAGCATGCTTTTTTGTTCCGGCTCCTAAGACACCTGCAGTTGGCTGATGTATCAATTGTATCTCACTCTGTTATAAGAAGTGCACAACTAGGCTAATTGTAAATCGCACACTTTCCAATATAATGGAGTTAAATTAATCTGTACGTCAGGGATGTCCGCTGTCACCTTTGCTTTTTGCAACTTATCTGGAACCATTATGTTTAAGTGTGCTTCTAAAGTCCAGCATAAGAGGCTACCGATATGATGCTGAGGAAGATAAAGTTCTAGCTTATGGAAATGACATTGCCTTCTTTTGCGCTTATAAACCCAGCTTTCAAGAAGCAGTCAACACTAATTTACGTTTCTGTGAAGTCGCTGGCGCCAGCATAAATTTTGATAAAAGTAGTGGATTCTGGCTAGGCATGTGGGCTACAACTCCTTCGGTCTTCGCAAATATTCATTGGAATGCAACTCCTATGAAATACCTTGGTGTGCCTCTCGATAACTATCGTAACGGCGGCCCACACTGGACCGCTGCGATAACTACGATCCGCCAAAAGGTGGCAATATGGCACGGACGGGAGCTTTCCAATTTTGCAAGAGCGAAAGCGTGCAATATATTCCTTGTATCGAAGCTTATTTACACCCTGCAGGTGTTGCAATGCTCTCGGGTACACATTCAAGCCTTTCATAGGATATTTGCCTGCTTTATTTGGAGCTCTTCCTGGGAACCCATGAGAAGAGACAATCTTTTTCTTCCGCTCGAAAAGGTTGGCCTCGGCCTTGTGCATTTGTTCGTGCGACAGTTGGTGTTGCGATTTTTTTACCTCAAGGATGTGTGCCACCCATTTCTATTAGCGGTTCTTCGTAACCGTCTATGTTACCACCTTCCTTTTATTCATGTCACAACAAGCGTTGCTAAGGAATTACCGTTGCGGGGATTCCTAAAAGAAATTGTTGATACTGTCAGTTTTTTGAAAGCGAGGTTTGTATTTGTTTACTATTGACAGAACAAATTTAACCGCTGCACTTGTGGATAATCTTTTCCCCGAACCTGTTTATCGAAAGCCATATTCGCTTCTGTTTGGTCACGATGTATTATTTCGTGTACGTAAAATGTGTATATCTCCTTCAGCGAAAACATTTTTTCTTTAAACTGCACACTTCCACGCTGCCAGTGAAAACGTGGCTGAATGAAAAATCATTATACGTACCCTGGACAGTGAATTGTAGACTCTGCAACCAACCTGAGACTATAGAGCTTTGTTTTATTCATTGTCGTGATGCTTTTTATTTTTGGGACATTCTAAAAGAACGTTAAGAAAAGAACTTCCAATCACAGCCCATGGTATTAGGTTCCTTCCGTTCAAAAAGAGTCTGACTGATAGTACTCCTTACGACCTGTTTATGTTGTTAGGACTTTATTCATTATGGAAAAGTCGCATGATCGATAGACACGCCGAGCCACCACGGTCGACGAGATCTGTCTTCCGAGAAGCAGCTGCTCAAGTGCGCAGTGTTGTCGAGACTTTTGACCCCGTTCCGGAGTGGCTTCCCGTTCTTGACGCTTGTGTGTGTTTGCCTGACTTCTGATGAAGTATGTTCTGTGTACTTTACTGGTGATAATGTCATTGATTAAAGAAAAAAAACGGCGTAGCTCTGTGGTAGAATATTAAGCTGGCACCTAGCAGACCCGGGTTCAAGCCCCACTGTGTCATTGGTGCAAGTTTTTTTTTTCACGCCATGTAGTTGTGGACAACGGCGGCAGCAGCGGACAACAACTGTGCGTGACCCAAAAAGTGATCGCAAAACAGCTTTCGCTGCAATAAAACGTAGCCTAAAAATACTGTAACATGAATAAAAAGTCACAATTACTCTACAAATGAGCAACTTGAGAGGTGCTTTCTTTAGCGATCTGATATATGGTTCAGTATAGGCAAAAATTCAAAATTTATTTGAATTGTACATTACCCTTTGATAGAGGCTTTAGGAGTCATCTACATTTCGTTCGAAATAGCTGTGACGTTTTTAAGAGAATGTCGTCTCATTCTTTTCGCATGTCACAATTCAAGAATGCAATAGATTTACGCTTGCCTGCCGGTGATTGACAACGCCCAGTGCTGGAAAACTGAAATTTAACCCAGTTCGCAATCTCTGGTAATTACGCACCCTACCTGTTGTGGGAAAAGATTGAGGGTGGGGGGCAAGCTTCTGAGAGAATTTCTTTCGTTCAAGAGTTTTTCATAATATTAACAGTAAAATTGAGCGATATATACTAACAAAGCTACAATGAACACAATGTTGATAATCTGTGTGCTAAAAGATTGCAGCAACATGTGACATAAGGAGGAATTGAAATTGTGTTGCAGTAATGTGTTCACACAATGTTTTCAGTGAACTGCCTGAGGTTCTTGTGCTCAGATTCAGGTGCAAGTTGAAGAATCCCAAGTGGTCGAAATTTCCCGAGCCCTCCATAACGTCACCTATCATATTCACATGGTCGTTTTGGAAGGTTAAATTTATAAATGTGTTAACTATGTTGTGTTCTTGTACTCCAAGGTGTATAGGTATTTTTTGTTCTAAGGTATATATGTGCTATTTTATAAACCAAATTATAGAAAAACAAGGTAATTTGTGAGGATTATGTTTCAACAATGTGTTTTTACTTGAACAACTTCCCTGAATAAAAGCGAATCTTCTTCCTTGCAGACAAGAACAGAACAGTGACTAGAAACCTGAGTGCTCTTCACAAACGTAGAAGAGGCATGTAGACGCCATTGGTGCGCTCATCAATTACATCTTCACAGTAAAAAGGACACAGATAATCATACAGGTCAGCCATTGAAGTTTCATTTGTGAACTGACTTGGAAAAGCATTGCCTAGTTTAAAACAGAACGAATGTTCAATGGTGCGCTTTCAATATAGTTTTATACATTTTCTCTGAGGCCCCTTTCTAACAGGTCTCCTACGGCACCGTAGCTTCATGTGGTATAATACACTTTTTCCACATTAGGAACTATCACAAGACAGATATTTTTCAAACGAATACATCAAACCATCTTCTGGCCCATCCAGAGCTAGTAAAGGAGCATTATCTTGTGAGATGAAAGTGTTAGAATACAATAAAAATTACAATGAAAATATTGAACTCAGAAATGAGAGCTTGAGGACGCACCACTATCAACGGTGTGTTATGCGCAAAGTTTTATAAGGAAAGTGGATATTATTGCGTAGAAAAGAACAAAACAGAACTGAATAGGAGCTACAACTCGTCGAGGAGGTCACCTCAACAGCCCTCAGTAGTTGAAGAAAGGGCAATTAAAGCAGATAAACAAAGTAAACACGCGAATAGAGTTAACGCGGAAGTAAGAAAGAAAGAAAGAAAGAAGAAAGGAAGAAAGAAAGAAAGAGAGAAAGAAAGAAAGAAAGAAAGAAGGAAAAAAGAAAGAAAGAAAGAAAGAAAGAAAGAAAGAAAGTAACGAATCCGAGCACTGAGATGCAACGCCAGCCGTTTCAGGAACGGTTCAGAGCAAAACTAAATAACTCAACGCATATTCATGGAGTGAATAATTATGAGCGGGTCTAAGCTTCGAAGGGTTCTATCAGCAAACCGTGAATCCTCCGCAGGTCAAGTCTGTCTGTCCGTGTGTCCACATGTTCGTCTGTCATTATGTTTCTCTGCTCGTCCATCTGTACGTTCGTCCATCCATCTATATCGTGAACACTGGAAGTACCGCCATTTTTATCATATATTCATCATATACAAGTACCACTATCTAGCGAACATTCCGAGGACTAAAACGAGAGGTGGCTACTAAATACAAGAGACGGACTAACCACACCCTAAAAAGCTTCGCCTTTAAAATAGCCGAATCTTCCCGGGGTAAGAAACTGACGCATTGTAGGGTCTCGAGTGGTAACGTTGAAACCTTGTGCTTTTTTTTCTTTTCTTGCTCTTCGAAACCACTGCGATGCAGTCATATACAGCAAACCTCCTTCCCTATTGCAGCAGTAGTTTGTCTCCCCAGGAGAAAAAAAAAAGAGAACAAACACGCAGGCTCCGCTTGCACCGAATATGAAATGGGGAGAAAGGAAGGGCGACTTCCGACATCTGACAAGAGAACAGTATTTTCAGTGGCTTTCCGGTGGCCATTACTGGACAAATGCTCCTAATGAGGACTATCAAAACAGGAAATGAATCCACGAGAGACAAATTACTTTGACCACAATGTACAGTATTTATTGAGCCTGTACAAGTTTGCTATTTATCTTCGCTTCAACTCCGAATCAAATTACCATTCGCTTATCTTTAAGAGTTATCCGGTTTACTTGACTTCCGTGTATTTTTCGTGGTTATGGTGGGATTATTCGTGACTTAGAAGGGCGTTCAAGTTTTGAAGAGCTGAAGTTAAAAGTGCAGATGAAGAAAAGCAGGGATGTTCTCTTTATTTTTTTACCCACGCTAAAACTTGCAAGGAGAAGAGAGAACTTGGCAAAGACTTGACGTAGCTCGATGTAGAAATTTGGCAGGCTGTATTCAGCTGAGCCGGTAAATGAACGCAAGTTAGTCTGCTAATTTCCAAGCAGTGCTACTGCTGTATCTCCTAATGCTCTATTACTAATATATCTGTGCTAATATATTCAATAAATAACCTCCTGACGGCTGAACTGCGTAAAAGATTTGAACATTTCACTTGATATTAGGAATACATTATTGTTGACCAAAAATGTGTAATTGAAGACATCTTTTCGAGACTTTATTTGAAGAAATATACAATTAAGGATAAAGCCGGAATCAGAATCGAAGTGCATCATATTTTACAGTGAAAGGTCTTATGAGAAGCCAACTCGGGTCACGCGTCACCGTTGTTGTCCGCCGCCGGCATCGCCGCCACCGCTGTCCGTAACCACATCGCACGAAATTAAAAAAGAAACACCTAGCGTTCATAACACATTGGGGCTCGAACCGAGGTCCATTGGGTGCCAGCCCAGTATTTTACCACGGAGCCATTTTTTTTTCTTTCATGCATGAAATCATTACCAGTAAAGTACATACAACATACTTCATCAGAAGTCCGGCAAACACACACAAGCTTGAAGAACGGGAAGCCACTCCGGAACAAGGTCAAAAGTCTCAACAGCACTGCACACTTGAGCAGCCTATTCTCGGAAGACAGATCTCGTCAACCGTGGTGGCTAGGCGTGTCTATCAATCATGCGACTTTTTCATAGTGAAGAAAGTCCCAACAGCATCAACGGGTCATAAGGGGTATTATCAGTCAGACTCTTTTTGAATAGGAGGAACCTAATACCATAAGTGGCGATTAGAAGCTCTTTTCCTAATGTTCTTTTTAGAATGTCTGAAAAATAAAAAAGCGTCATGACAATAAATAAACAGTGCTCAGGTTGGTTGCAGAGTCTAAAACTCACTGTCCAGGGTACGTATACTGATTTTTCATTCAGCCACGTTTTGACTGGCAGCGTGGAAGTGTGCAGTTTAAAAAAAAATGTTCTCGCGAAAGGAGATATCCACATTCTATGTACACGAAATAATACATCGTGACGAGGCAAAAGTGAATATCGATTTTGATAAACAGGTTCGGGGAAAAGGTTATTCGCAAGTGCAGCGAATTAATTTGTTCCGTCAATAGTATACAAATACTCTTAGCTAAACCTGGCTTTCATAATATTGGCAGTATCAACAATTTCTTTTAGGAATCCCCTCAACGCCAATTCCTTAGCAACGCTTGTTGTCACTTAAATAAAACGAAGGTGGTAACATAGACGGTTACGAAGAACCGCTAAAAGAAAAGCGTGGCACACATCCTTGAGGTAAACAAAAATCGCAACACCAACTGTCACACGAAAAAAGGCACAAGGCCGAGGCCACCCTTTTCAAGCGGAAGCAAAAGATTTACTCTTCTCATGGGCTCCAAGGAAAAGCTCAAAATAAAACAAATAAAGCAGGCAAATATACTATGAAAGGTTGAATGTGCACAGGAGAGCAGTGCAACACCTGCAGAATATACATAAGCTTCGATGCAAGGAATATATTGCACGCTTTCGCTCTGGCAAAAATGGAAACATCCCGTCTGTGCCATATTGCCACCTTTCGGCGGATTGTTGTTATTGCAGCGGTCCAGTGTGGGCCACTGTTACGATAGTCATCAAGAGGCGCACCAAGGTACTTCATAGGAGTCGCATTCCAATAGATATTTGCGAAGATCGAAAGAGTTTGGGCCCCCTTCCCAGCCAAAATCCACCACGTTTATCAAATTTATGCTGGCGCCAGCGACTTCACAGAAACGTAAAGTTGTGTTGACTGCTTCTTGAACGCGGGGTTTATCAGCGCAAAAGAAAGAAATATCATCTGCATAAGCTGGAACTTCAACTTCCTCAGCATCATATCGGTAGCCTGTTATGCTAGACCTTAGAAGCACACTTAAACCAAATGGCTCCAGATAAATCGCAAAAAGCAAAGGCGAGAGCGGACATCCCTGACGTACACATGTATTTAACTCTATTATACTGGAAAGTGTGCGATTTACAATGAGCCTAGTTGTGCACTTCTTACAACAGAGTGAAATACTATTGTACAGTACAGCACCCTACTGCAGGTGTCTTAGGAGCCGAAACAAAAAAGCATGCTGTACCTTATCAAATGCTTTTGAATGGTCTATTTGAAGGAGCGCTACTTGGTTCATGCTGCCATCAATACACTCAAGAACTGAACGTGCATGTTTGTCTGTGTAGAACGACCGCGAATTCCACATGTTTAGTGGTCACCTAAACATTTAGTAATTACTGTCTGTAGCTGACTTGTTAACAATTTATCAAATATTTTGTAGTCAACGTTACATAACGACATTGGCTTATATTCGTTAACTCTCTTTGATGCGTCAGAATCAGCACTTTTTGGTATTAATGTTGTACGGCACTTATGAAAAGGAGGAGAAAGTTCACCACGTTCATAAGCCTCTTTAAGAGTTGCTCAAGGAAAGGTATCAGAAGTTCCTGAAAAGCTATGTAAAATTCGTCACTAAGTTCATCTGGCCCAGGAGTCTTGTTCTTCTGCAACGTGGTTATTGTAAATCTAATTTCCTCTCTGGTTATGGGCCCATCTATAGTGAGTCTATCATCATTTTGTAACTGAGGCACAAGGGCAATGAAGTGGTCAGCTTGTTCCTCAAAATTCTCCTGAAGCTCAGTCGCGGTGAACAAAGTTTTGCAATAATCTTCACACGCGGCTCTTATTTCACATTTCTCTGAGCAAAGAAAACCCCGCGAATGAATTTACAGTATCTGTTTAAAAAGTGCATGTCTCTTTTCATCACCGAGAGAATTTTAGTGGGTTCCTTTTCAGTGAAATGGCTAGCACGGGAACAAATCTTTGCTTCTCTGTTTAAATCTGTATCATGTTTTTGTATCTGTGCTCGAATCACATTTATATCGTCCACGTACAATCCCGGCTGTTGACTTTCAAAAGTATGGACCTTATGAAGTAAATCCTAAAGATAGCGTATTTCAGCTTTTTTTCTTTCCGCTATTTCACATGAAATACTAATTACCTGATAATTAACTTTTTCATTGAATCTTTCTCATTGAGCGAAAATTGACAGCTGTTGACACCGTGTTACCTCTTGTGCCGATTCTCTAACTGTTTTAACAAAATAATCTTCGCGCAACAACTGTAAGTTGAGCTTCCATAGGTCCCAGTTTAGAGGGATTTTACGAAAAGTTTCAGCACCCCAAGATACAGTGGCCGAAAAATGGTCTGTAAAAAATATGGACTTAACAGCATAATTGTGAATGTGAGACCATAGGCTTAGAGATACATATACACGGTCAAGCCGAGCATGAGAGATGCCTTGAAAGTACGTGAACCTCACCGAGGAAGGTGCATGCGCTCCCACATCTAATAAACTGTGGTCAATCAATAATTTCTGCAGTAATGTTGCACTTGCATCTTAGCGATTTGTTATGAATAAATGTTCTCTTGCATCACAAACACAATTAAAGGGTGTGTTCCAATACTCACCGTAGACGGCTAAATAGACAGCTAAACGCACGGCGGTCATCTTAAGTCCTATTCCAATTCTCACGTAGCCGGCAAAATAGACAGCTTCGAGAAGACGGCATCATAGACAAATACGATGCAGGCTAATTTGCTGTCTAAACAAGATGGCGGCTCAGCGAATCGCTCACATAGATCGGATCTCGCCGGAACGGTCGACTGCACACAAGCAGACGCTTCCCTAGACGCTCAATGTGAGAAACGTTTAATTCTTTTTGATTTCAACACGAAATAAGACAGAAATTACAACTGTTACGTTTGGATATTTTAGCTTTTAGGGACTACCTCGTAGCCGTTGTAGTATGTAACAAGTATAACATCTTGACCTCCATGGTGGTGCCGGCGAGAGATTTTTTCTGTGCGTTGTTCTACAATAAAAAATAGCGCTCAATGTACATGCCAATGGCTGATGGGGAATGAGAGACAGGAACATTCGGCTTTTAGTTAAAGCGCACGCTGCGATATCTATTAGCAGCCATTGGCACGTACACTGAGCCCTATCCGACAAGAAAAGGTTGCTACGTTATACTCGCTGGGAGTAACCTCCTTAGTTTTAGAAATGTTTAGCGAGCGTTGAGCCGCAGTGCCATGAATACAGTGAAGCTATATATACCATGAATGAACTCGAAGTTGTTAAAGGTGGGAAGTAGATACGAAGCGCAAGCCGTAAGAAAGTAAAAGCCGAATTCTCCTGTCTCTCAGTTCCCATTAGCAGCCATTGGCATGTACATTGAGCACTGTCTGACAGGAAAAGGTTGCTACGTTATACTCGCTGGGCGTAACCTCCTTGGTTTTATAAAGGTTTAGCGAGCGTTGGGCCGCAGTGCCATGAATACAGTGAACTAGTATATACCATGAACTCGAGGTGGTTAAAGGTGGGAAGTAGACTCGAAGCGCAAGGCTTAAGAAAGTGTGCGTGTGCCACCTCTCGTTTAGTCCTTGGAATGTCCGCTGGATTGCGGTGGTTCTATATGGGGAATATATGATGAAAAGGTGCGAGATGGTGGTACTTGGAGTGTTGAATAGATGGACGAACGGACACACAGACAGATGCATGGATGGACACATGAACGGACGCAGGGGCGGATGCATGGACGAACGCAGATATGGACGCACGAACAGACGCACGCACGGACGGGCGAATAGACGCATGGACGGTCACACAGACGGACGCATGGACGGGCGGAAGCAAGAACGAATGAATGGACGAATGCTTCGCCCCACTCTCCATCGTTCACTCCGTGGAATATGCTGCCAATATTTTTTTTTGACGCGAGGTGGCGCATCGTCACGTGAAAGCCGTCTAAATGTGTTCAAGTTCTCGGACAGCATGGGCTCGATGCTGTCTTCTAAGCAGTCTTCGTAGACTGTTTACGTGCTGTCTAAGAATTGGAACACAGCCCAAATCTCCAAAAACTATCAAAGTTCTGTCAGTGTTTAGCAGTGAAGTTAAAGAGGGGAAAAAGCATTGCTGTCATTCACTTTGGAGGGAGCATAGACACAGAAAAACCTCTAAATATAGGAATGAAAAGTTAAGGCGCAACAAATGATGCTTCCTTCACCATCAACATGTAGCGACGTCAAAGTATGATTAGAGTGCTTTCTAACTAACAAAAATCATCCAGCGGATGCAATACATACTGGGCTGATGTATTAATTGTGATCTCTGAAAATTCCCAGTGCAAGATCGGTTTTACGAACAGCCGAAATCTTAGTCTCTTGCACTGCAACTACATCAATGTTGTACTGCTCAAGCACGTGGTTCAACTGCCAATGACGCCTCACGTTCCTCAGGCCACGTACGTTAAGTGTCGCTACACACAGGGGAAACATTAGCGCGGTAGCCATTTTGCTATCTTAAAACTTTTGTAGGTCACCTTTACCCACAGGGCAACCTGTGGACTTACCTCCTTTGCACATTTTAGGAGCACTTTTTTGAGGACGCTGGCATAGGCGGTGCGTCTCTCGGTCCCCAAAGAAGGTGACACGTGGACCACATGAAGACATTTGCTCTGTCGTGTCTGGCACACTCGTTATTGCTTCATTAGTTACTGGTGTCTGACGCTTCTTTGTCTGACTGCTATTCATTGCTTCTTGATCCTCATTGTCAGAAGACTTGCCTTTAAGGTCTTCCAGATGGTGCTCTTCTGCAGCATTGCTTTCACTTATGTTTTCACTGGAGTCTTTAGCGATGCTATTTTGAGTGATGATGGTGGTCTTCCATGGACATGTGCTCAGCTTCCTTTGAGCCACCATCTACTCCTGCCGCTGCTCCTTCCTGTCGCATCAACTACCTCAGTGGCATCCATAAGATGACCCAGATGCGGCTGTTCAGTGCCTTGGCCAGAACGAAATTTGTTGGCATAAGTCGACACGCAGGCATCCGACGAGTGACCAAATCGATGGCACTGCAAGCACCTCGGTGTTTTGAGCTGTCGACGGACATGTCCAACTCGATTGCACCGAAGACACAGCGGAGGCCTACCGGGAATAAGTACGAGGCAATGGTGGCCATAGATAGACATAAGGTGTGGTATTGAGCTCGCAGTGATGGTGTCCTTGAGCTCCAAGGCAACGTCTCTGTTTGTTGTCATCCATTGTTCCATTCAGTGCACCCCTCCATGCCTCCCTCTAAACAGACTTCAGAACGCTGTAAGCTTGGAACGCCTTTTCAACACGTCGCGATCCAAGATGAGGTTGAAACGAAAGAAGTGTCAGCCTAATATCTTGGTTTCTTGATCTAGCTCCATGCACTTCAAACCATTTACACGGAGCTCACCACAAGTGACGAGTTTCTCTTTCGCCATGCTGCTTGCACACGTAACCATTCACACAAGGCTCATTTGATACTGGCCAACTCCTATGATGTCCGCTGAGCTCACCGTTTTAAGCAGCGCGTCATAGGAAGTCTGGGGCACGGTACGGCCTACCACTGAATTCTACATGAAAGAAAACGAGTTTCAAAACGTTACCGGTTGGAAGACGTCGCAGGACGACTTTATAGCTTGAGTATTCATCATGAAACGGAGTCGATGATCCTCGTCTATTGGCCGATACGCTGTTCCCAGCAGAGAGCATTTCGAACACAGCCGATCAGTGCGGCTTCTTTTTTTCTTGAGCAATACCGGTGCTTGGGACTTATTGGTGAATTTGCCTAGGCAGGCTTGATGTCGGGATTAATGTTGCTACGGTATGAGCCGGGCTGTAGTATGAGCTGGGTAGGTAGAAAAGGGAGACGACGTTGTCTGGTGCGGCCTGAAGACTCCAGAAGGCGATCGTTCCTGCAGTAGTTGGCGCTTTCGATTGCACGGCCTTGAGAGGGGATTGGCCACACTCAGCACTTTTACTTCTTTATTAGCGGTAGAATTTCTTTTTGTTGATTTTTCAGGAGCCATCAATGCCGGTCTCCGGCCCCAGCCAGGGCTCGCCCTGGTCGGACAGTCGCCCTGCTGAATCGGTACCACTGGATTGTTTCCTCAAGAACCGCGTAAGCAGTTTGCCTGTCGCGCTTGTGCCCACTGATGGTGGAGCCATTCGGTTGAGTAAAACGGAGGTGTTTCAAGAAGAACTTTGCAACATAAGTGGTCAATTTCTGGACATCTCGGAGGTGAGGCGTTTCGGCAAGACTGGCATACTATGCAGGTCTTCAAATATTCAATGCTTAACAGACTTACTGGCCGCCACGAGATTTGCGTTCATTGCTGTTCGTGCTTTTATCCCCCCCCCTCATCTTGCTTGCGTGAATGCCATTGTTCGTGGTGTTCCAACTAACATTAGTCCTGAAGCATTCTTAAAGATGGTCTCTCCGGCTAGCGTGACATCTGTCTACAGATGCACAAGACCTGTAGGTGATACGCGAGTCCCTACTGAAAGCGTCATCGTTACATTTGCTGGTCTCACACGCCCCTCTGAGCTGAAGGCCTGGCCTTATCTATTCCGTGTAGAGGCATTGACACCTCGCCCACTGCAATGCCGTAACTGCTGGCGATTTGGACATAGCGCTAATGCTTGCAGGTCCTCTTTGAGATGTGCGAATTGCAGTGGGGCACATGCCGCATCAAATTGTCAGGTAAACAACTGCAGGTGTTGCCTATGTGATGGAGCACACACAGCCACGGACAATAGCTGCCCTGCTCGAGAACGTGAAACACAAATTCTAGATATAATGGAGAAACACCGTTGTTCTCGGTCTGAGGCAACTTCCTTCATTAAAGAGCGCGAAGTGGGGTACGCTGCTGCTACGTCACGCCAGTGTGGGTCGATTGAAGCGACGGTCGCGTCCGCAGTGTCAGCAGCGATAGATAAGGCCATGCCGATGATCATGGAACGGCTTTTCAACACCTTTGCTGAAGGTCTGACCGAGATGCTCGCCGCCAGGTAAAACAGCCTTATTCCCTCCTTCACTGCACACACTGTCACGGTCCAGGGTGAAGCTGAGCACTTCGACAATGAACAAAATAATCGGCGTCAAGAAGATTTTACCCCTGAAACGCTCGTCAGCACTCAGTCGCCGACCCCTGTGGGGCGCAGTGGGTCGTTTGGTGACATGAGGCTTGGTAATATCACTCATAAACGACGCAATGCTCCATTGTCTCCAACCAGTTTGCCAATGTCAAAACCAAAAAAGAGTTATTACTGATACTCTTTCATGCAGTCGCGTTTAGCGGCTGTTATGTATCAATATAACAAGGTAGGCATAAACGAAGATAATTATTTAAATACACCTTTTTATGCGTAAGGATCAGAAACACAAAATCCATGGAAATCGGCCCAGGACATGCATGTTTGCAATTTTTTTTTTCGAAGTGTGTAGCCGAATGATACAAGCTCTCTGAAGTAGAAGTATGTTCTGTAAATGAAGACCTATTTGTATCTCTGTTGTAAACCCCCCTGCTGTAACGCCCAAGGGCGATGTAGGGTAACTCTTGAATAAAGAAAAAAATATGTTGCTGTTTCATTGTTCCCTCCCTCTATTCATCTTCCTCATCTTCAGATCACACTCCTCTTTCCCTCTTCGTATGCTATACAATGCATGGATATGCTATACTTTGCCATCTCCGCCATCCATTCGTTTCTCTTCCCCATTCTCCTCACTCTACATTCGACCTTGTTTATCTCTCTCACGTCCTTGCTATACCGTGATGTCTTCCTTCCTTGGCGTTGCGTTCTTTGGCATAGTTAAGATGAGAGAACCTAGCTTAGCTTCTTAGTCTATTGTGAGTAGGAGGGCATCAGAAACGGCACTTCACAGGTGTCCGCGCTTGTGTGAAAAGCACGGTTTGCCAATACTAAATTATTCGTACATCACGTAGCATTCACACCCCTGTTTAATTCGTTGCCAGCACCGTTGTATAACACATGTATTGCTCTTACCTTTCACGCTATAGCTCGATATATGATTAAACGAATAAACATTCGTAAATAGCCATTATTAGCTATAATCCCCAGCCGACAAATCGTGCAACAACCTGTCCCTCTCACGTCCTACAAGAAGTGAGAGGGACAGGTTCCCCTCAAATAAGGTTCTTGTAAGTAACGTCCTGTTCTTTGCAACTCCGTATTCTACATTGTGCACCGTTCATATCAGTACGCCTTGAAGTACTTGCACTCGACGGCGATGGAAGGGTACTTTACAGCCTGTCTGTAAATGCGGCAGGATGCAACGTGTCTTTATTTGTTGCCCTTGCATTACCTTGATGACGCAACGACTCTTTGTTGACACGAAGCGGCGCGTCTTCTCTATTCAGCGGTCATAACTTCGACCATCTCGTCGTTTCTTTTCTCGTATTTCTATTGGGTGCACCACCTCGTGAAGATTCCGATCCTTGCAGAAGCCAAGCGGAAGCAATGTGAGTGCGACCTAAAGAAGGCGTGATGACACGAGCGCAATTTGTGTCACCTAGAGAGAAAAAGGGAGAAAAAAAATATACAGCCAGACGAAGTTTGACACTAGAGAGCCTGGAATGGTGTTGTTGAGGCCGTCGAATACACCTTTCAATGTTGTTCTGCATTGTACTAGATGGCGTGGATGCTGCTCAAGAAAGCGATACAACGTCATTTGAGGTAGGCCGGGAAGTAGAAAGAGCTAAACCCTGGCACGTTCTGTGGTTACGTACCACTTCTTGTTTACTATTTGCTCCACCTTTTCTTCGACGACAGCTTTATGCTTGCTGATTTTTTGCTGCGGAAGTATGTCTTTTTTCTGATTCGTTCTTTGTCCGTTCCAGGTTTTTTTTATTTTATATGCCTCTGAACTTTCTTTTTTTTCGGAACCAGAGCTGGCATTCCTTGTTTTGTTGCACATGTAGATATTATTTAGAAAGCCAGTTTTGCGGGTTACTGTTTTAATGGATGTCTGCTACTTCCCATAATATATTGTTTAACGAAAGTTCACATTGAATACTGATTACGAAGCGTGAACGCGCCTTTTGAATAGGTAAGAGCCCAGAAGAAAGCCGAACCAATATTTTATTGAGCGTTAACAGCACCACTTTGACATCTTGCACGATGCCTGTAGTCACCTCACTCTCTGACACCGAAGCCCGGTCCCACTTGGTAGTCAAGACCCCACATTAAGCAGTTAAATTCACGAGATGATGTTAAAGGTATGAATGGGTGTACTTCAAAAGATGACAAGTTCGTTGTGCCAGACACATGGATTCCAGTAATTCTTTCCGAGAGTTCTAAAACACGTGGTCATCATGGTTTCTGACGAGCCTACAATAAACGTTCTCAAACAGCGCACATAGAAAAACATAAAAAAACATCCAAGTCCTTATCAAGTCCTCAAACTTGCTCAAAATGAAGAATGTCAAATGCCAGCGTGGAACCTACAAAATCACTTTAACAAATCACCTGGAGCTTCGAAGGCGTGCACGTGGACTTAACAAAATTAAAGAGAGAGTGCCGGATTTCCCAGGATTCGATTTTTTCTGGTTGCAATAAATTAGTTTGCCAGAATGATACCAAAGTGTGCTGGGCAAAAATATGCTATCAGCGTTGAGGCTTTGGTTGTTCGAGCGATATTCCAACTGGTGAAAGCTGTGACTGCAGAAAATAGACTCACTTAATCAAGAGGGTTTAGCATTGGGCATCAGGGCCTACATTCACAAAACTCACTTACGAAAACATTTTTGCGCAAGAGAAATTTTGTTGCGTAAGTAGATTCACGAAACAAAAAAACGTCGTAAGAGGCCATAGTTGTCACATCGGCCGCTGCAAATAAAGCGCGCTGTGACTGCCCGGGAACATGTCAGCGATGGTGATGCAGTTGCTATATTTGCTTACGTCACCGAAAAGTGCTCGTAAGTGGATTCACGAAGCGAAATTGTGCGTAAAAACAGCATGGCTGAGACAAAATCTCAAGAGTGGTCCGGACCACTCTTAGGAACAATGTGGCTACTTAGAATCTGCTGCCGCAGCGGTATACTTTGGTGCCCTGGCTGGTTTTGAGTTAATTCACGCCCATTAAGGGTTGCCTGATGACTGCTGGTGCGTTTTTATTTCTTTCGGCGCTTTGAGCTTCACGTGTTGTTTCCCTTGTACGCAGTGGATGGTGTTGACAGCCACCACCGTCCAATAAGTTCGAAGTCGCAGTAATTGAAGAATTCTATTGGGCGTCAATGGCATAAAACTACGCATGTAAAGATTTGTGGTTGGATGAAAACCAATGTGATACGTGAATGGTCGGTGCATTCGAACGCGACATGACATAGGATCAACCTTATTTGTTATGTTGTTGTGTTGCGCCCCATCTCATCCAATTAAAAGTGCGACTCGAGATCCTTGCCTCATCGGTGGAAATTACCACCAGAGAGGTTAATGGGAGCACACTCTTTGCACGCTATTGGAAATAAACATGAGAGGAAGTTTTCAGTGAGTGGTTCCTAAAGTTTGTGCTCTAGTGTACTTTCATTGGCTCTAACTGTCCAATGGTTGCGATCTCTTAAATACAGCTGTCGATACACTTTGGGACGATCTGGAACAAAGCGTACTTTGTAAGCGTATTAGGGGTGCGCGTGATTACGCATGGAACTACAAACAGATTATGCATTTTCACCTTGACTGTTCAGACATCGATATGGACCGTGATATTATGGCAAGCAATCGGAATGAAATGACCCTAGTAACTTTGTATGACACCGAAAATATGCAAACCTTCACGATTCTGGAGCAAACCTTGGCTGAATTCATCCCTGCGTCAATTACCAGCCATTTAACTTGGCACACGAACATCATTCAAAGGTAGAGCGAGCCACTGACATGTATTTTGTGCGACGAAGTGACCACTTGACCTGAGAATAATAGCGTTGCGAAGGCGAATCCCCTGTCGCATGCTCTGATCGAAGCAGACGACAAACGCGAGCAGACGATGGCTTGGCCGACAGGCACAGCTTGTGATTGGTTGTGAAGCAATACCCTCTTTATCAGCTCACTCCGTGACGTTGGCAAAACACTTCTTTCATCTGGCACGCCTGTCCTGTTCGTCATATCACCCCCCTCGCACATAAGAGAAAATTTTGTCATGCCGTGAAAATAGTGCAAGTACTTTCTAAGACCTCTCTTATCATCTTATGTGCTGCGCAGTTGTCGAAAACAACATGGCGTCGTAAACAGCATATCGGTCGGTGCGACTTTCAGCAAACGCTTCTCGCACGAGTTACTTCAGCGTTTGACCGGATGTGTTGCGATTACAGCAGCTCTTTTGGTGCGTGTAAGCAGTGCGGAAAGCTGTGGCAGTGCAATGGTGTACGGTGAACCGCAGCGAAGCCTGTGCGTCGGTGTGGTTATCAAGCGGGGATCGGCGTCGATGTATCGACGGCAACTAGCACTCGAGAAGCCTGCAATGTGTGTTTGTGTGCCGGTAACAGTTCGTTCGCTTGACTTTCCAGTCTCTCAGTTTGGTGCTGTGCGACATTTCGGATTGACAGCGTTTTGACACGTTACTTGAGTGACCCCAAGTACGTACGGAAACGTATGAACTACGCGCTCGGTTCTTGCTTCGCCACTAGTTTGCCCGTATGCTTCTATTTGCTTGAGAGCAATGTACTGTTCGGGAGTGAAACGATGTTCGTTGTGAACAGTGGTGCTGTGTTGACGTTCCAAGACTTGTGAACAAGCTGTGCTCGAGTGACCGAAAATTGAAAGACAGCGTTGATAACTGTTTTGCCCTGCGAAGTCGTGGTGGGGCAGCTTGGCGCTTTTGTTTGTTAAGTCGTCACTTCTCCTTTTTGTGATAACCATAGTCCTAGCGCTGTGATGTGATCAACCAAAACTGCGAGATGCTACATTCTGTTGTGGATCGTGTTATTTTGGAAGCGCGCCTAGACTGTTCTTCGGTAACAACTTGAGAGTTCTATGTGGCAGCGAGAGCCCGTGAACGTCAAGCTTCCCTCCAGCCCCCCCAAAAATGTAAAGATTTCACCGGTGCCTTGCTTTGGATGAAGTTGTAGGCCAATATCGCCTAATTACAGGTTTCCAAGTTCGTCTGGCCATCGTTTTGCACGGCACTAGAGCCTTGACAACAGCCGGTCATGGCCAGTTCTTACACTTTATCAATGGACGTGCACGCCTGGCCAGCCCTTCATTGCTGTCATCGGCAGCTTCCAGTCTGCAGATGCCCTTTGCCTGTTGGCCGTACTTGGTTCTTTATGACACCGACGGCTACTAAATGCTGCCATCGGTGAGTTCACCTTGCAGAACTAAATTTCACCGGTACTATAATTCACGCAGTTCTATAACGTGTGCAAGTTTTTAAGCCCATCAGATGTAATGTTTCTCTATGGTAAGTTGAAGCATGAAAAATTTACTACTACTGTTATATACATACATATATTATGGAGCAAATACATAAAAAGTTTTTTGTGATTTGATTCAAGTGAGCTCTTGTTTGATTATGAGGTTGGGCCTGTCGATTGACCACGTTTGATAGTTGGAAAGTTAATGTGAATTTATTTTTCTGGAGCCAGGTTGCACTTAAAAAATTTATGTTATTTTGGAAAATTAGTTCTATAGACGAGTACCACTGTGGTAGTACTATATACTTCAGTAGGACATATATATTGTGGTACGTAAATTTTACATGAGGCTTCAGTTTATTTCAAAGTGATTATAGCAGATTTTGATCACTTTAACGAAGTGATATCTTCCTCAAATAAGTATTAGAAGTGAGTGCTTTTAATGATTGTTTTTAAATATATCGTTTTTGGCTCTTCACAGATCGCAGAGATTGGTTTGTTAAGGTCCTGTGTGGCATCGGTTCCACATTCTGGCACATCAATCCTCATCATTACTTGGAGCACCTGTACAAAAATAGGAAGGACACGTTCTCCCTAACTGTGCAAGCCTATGTCACTGCTGGGACTGTTATCATTCAGCGGATGTGGCGTGGAAGCATGCATGGCAGCCTCATCTGGAAGGACTGCAATCTGCTTTGGAGCTTCGAGGGCACAAAACTGCCTAACGGCTGGCTGCAAGGTTAGTTTTTCTTTAATACATACGATTACGTGAACACCACTTACTGTGCACAAATTGAAAACCCAAGCATGGTTGTTTTCAGTGGATACCTGTAATATTCTTACACATAATTCTTATTCAACATTTATAGAACTAAATTGCAAGATAATTGAGAATGTTGAAAGCTGAAAGCCTGCAGCTTATGAATGAAACTCCAATAATCTGAGACTCAAAAGCTTGTGCTTTGAAACGAGCACAAATACTTTGATTCCTTATTGAGCTCTCGACTGGTGACTCTCTCTGTGGATCAAGTGCTCTGGAAGGAAATAGCAAGTGGGTGAAAATTGCCTGGCTGTTCACAACTTGCAAGGAGAAAGACCTATTTAAGAAGCCTCAGATGACATAGTGCCAGTAACTGCATATTTTACCTAATGTAGCTTTTTCTCTCTCAGTGCTGTTGCTTGTGTTTCAGCCGAACATGTTCACCACGATTGCATAGTGATATATATTTTTCTACAAATTGTACCTGACCTAAGTATGCATTGTTGATCTCTAAAGGTGACGTTCAGTGTGTTTCAAAGCCATGGCTTCTCATTTCTTTGTCTGTGGCTAGCCTATCTCAGCAGCAGAGCGATGCAGCTAGCACACACGCAATCCAAGTCATGGAGCGCTCCTTTGGTGTTCTGTGCTGGATGCAGCATATTCATCCGGCAAGACACTGGTATCAACAATAATGGTGAGTGTTGGTGGCACCTGTAGGAGCCCGTTGTGTTTGTTGCGTATGATTATTTCCCCTGATTAGGTGAAATTTTGAAAGGTTTTCTTCATTTAGAATAATAGATGTCAGCAACAAGCACACTCATAATCCACAAGTTCTTTGTGTCTTCTAGACTGCCCATTTGCTGCTATATGCGGTATGGTGAGCTGGTTATGTTAGACAGCCTTGAAATTATGAACATTGGCTGTTGTGTTGTAATGCAGTCTAACTTGTGTTTCTTAGTGAATCTATTTGTGGTCTACTTCTCGCACCTAGTGTAAAGTCGAAATTGAAGAAACTCTATTGGCTTTTTATGCCTGTCAGAAGTTTCATGTCTTCATCTATAACATTGTAGTTTTGCTCTTGTATCATATTAAATATATTTTCAGTCTTCACTGTTTGTGTGTGTGTGTGTTGAGGCTTGTCATTGGCTTCTGAAAATAGAATATCTGTAAATATGAGCACATAATTGACAACTATACACTCTTGCATGTAGCATGGTTGTAACAATGATCTGTATTTTTCTAAGTTCCAGCAGTAACAAGGGGTTCGGTTCTCCACGGTCATGAACAGTGTATCAAGAACAGAGCACAGAAGACCAACAAGTATAAAGGGACTGCCAGTGACTGTTCTCCTGCTCAAAGTTTACAACAGCAGAAAGAGCACATTGTGATGTCAGGAGCAGCTGCTGCTTAACTTCTTAGCAGTGCATTATTCAGCAGTTCATTTGCTTGCATTCGAATTTATTTAAATTTTGCATGGAAGATACCAAACTATGACACTAATTTAAAGGCTGCTGTAGTGTTAGTGGGCAAATATTTTTGAGCTGAAGTTTTTAACATGTGTGTTAAGTGCCTGCGTGCCTCTACATTTACATGCCAGAAATCACAGCACCTATGGTCGCCAATGATAACTGTGTTTGCATTCTTTGTAGTACAAGAAGTAAAGCCATGGATGCAGTAATCATGTACTTAGTCGATGTAATCCTTCAGTGTACACTCATTTGTATAGCACCAATGATGCCATGAGTGTATAAGCTCTGGGAAGTGAATCTATGTGAATTATTTTATTTGGAAGGAAGAGGATCATCACTACTCCTAGTATATGTTAACAGTAGATTTTAGTGCTTGGGTATTATCCCACTGCCTATCCGTCCTTCAACAGTCTATAATCTACTGTGTAAGTGTAACTTTTTAAATGTATACTTTGCTCGGATACATTTGTTCATAATGTAATGCAAGTGACTTATCATCTATGCAGCTCTACTCAGACTAGAAATAAAAATATTTATTTTTATATGTAGCTATAGCATGCATTCACTTGTGTTTTTCTAGATGCCTGTACAATTGTTTAGCCCTACAAAAGTGCTGGTATACTCTAATATTGAATCTGGCATCTTAAAATGGTTTGTTAGTGGAAGTAAGAATGTGTTTACAACCAATAATACTATCCAAAGATGAACTGTGAAAACTCTGTGAAATTTTATTTACATTTATTTAACTTTGTGAAGGCAAATGTTGTTATGTTCTTTTATTGTGGTCCCTGTTTCATGCAAATGACACATAATTACTTTGCAGTGGCATAGTATTAGTTGTTATTTTACACATATGTGCTGAGCAACATCGCAGTTGAGGCCACCAGCAAGACATACATGTAGTGCACTGGAGCATCACCTCACATAGTGTACAGTCTTTGCCCACCAGTAAACTCAATATTTTTCAAGCAGACTAATAGACAGCTGTATGGGAACTGTGTTGATGCCCAAACTTTGAAGTCTTCTTGAGGAGTGTTTTTCATCATTTTTGTCCAAGTGAAGTAGCTACCCAAGGCCACAACTGGTGAGAATGTGGTGGTTTCCTCTCTCCAAAAGCACTCCTACCTGCTGCCTCAATGTTATTATGGGGTGAATTCACAAACTGGAAAAATAATTGGTCTTTGTTTTCTTGGCCGAAAGAGTCACTTCCACCGTTGAGCCACCACGACGCGCCAGAATAGAAACTTTTAGCTAAATAAAGTTGATTCTACTTTTGAGAAGTGTTTTAGGGAAACGAAATGGCACTTATAGCTGTCAATATAAACACTGTTTGCACCAAGGAGCTTAGTAGCTTATAATTGTATTATTCATGTATTGTCTAGAATTTACTCACGGTGTGCCAACTTTCAGCCCAAGTGTCCTAACATGCTTTGTTAGTGGGTTGTGAATGAGCCAAGCTATGTAAATTAACAGAGTGATATTGCAGACATGTACAAAATATTGATGCACAGCCCTTTTCTTTAGCAAGATATTGTCAAGGGCTTTATTCTTGTGTATTTAAAAAAAACTGCTTGTCACTGGGCAGCAGCGGAAAACTTTGCATCAAGCTTTTGGGAGATGGTTTGAGACGGTGTTCAGACATAACAGTGCCGGTGGATTTCTCTCGTAAGTTACTTTCTGTAGTATATTCAAAATGAGTGTATTACAATTGTTGTTTTATAGCCATTCATTTTAATATTTACACCTGAGTGTGTGTATGTATGTATGTATGGGTGTACATATGTATATATGTGTGTGCGTATATGTATGTATGTATGTATGTATGTATGTATGTATGTATGTATGTATGTATGTATGTATGTATGTATGTATGTATGTATGTATGTATGTATGTATGTATGTATGTATCTTTTAAATGAGAATCCGTTTATCATTGGTGAGTAAGATTGGTAATGATTTGGCTAAATTTGTTTCTAGTTATTTCTCTTTTGAGCCATTATACATTTCAATTTGTTTTGTACTGCATAAAAATAAATGTAACCTTACACAGAATATGTGTGTTCGAAGAAGTTTCATTTACCAACCTACAGTCATGGGCAAGAAATTGGGTAAAATGGAACGAACCTGCGAAGATTAGTTTCGACCATAGCTACTCTACATGGCATATCTCGTACACATTGCATTGGTTGAATATGTCGATTTCAACCTTTCAATTTTAATCAGAATAAGCAAGCTATCACCCGTGGTTGTATATGTGTGCGATATTTTTGCATACTGTGATACCGGTTCGCAATTACAATTAAGGTCACAAACCTAGTCAAGCTGAATACACGAATTTTGTCCATGCACCTTTCATCTGCACTGCAACTCTTGTTAATAAAAAATAAACTTCAGTTTAGAAATTTATTCTAGTAACCAAAAGCAGGGTATCTCTTTATCACACAAATCAAATTGCCATTGTTCTGTTCCTTTCTGGACAATAGGGGACCCTCTCAGCAGAACTCGATTAAATGCTATAGTTCATTTTAACCATTGACAGCGACATTACACTGAAGCGTGCAGCATCACAAATAGCGGGAGAGAAGACACAAACTAATCACTCTGTTTGCGTCAGCTCCAACTGTCCGTGCTCTTTGGTCTTGCTGCATGTGATGATGCCCACCAAATTAGCACGAAAGCGTGTCCCTACAAAGGCAGTCAACTTGGCTGCAAGCAGTTAGCTCACTGCATGTGTAGATTTTCTTCAAAACACCGTGAAGACTGATTGCTGGTCGAATATCCAAACACGTGAAAAGTAATATACCAGGTATGATATTGGTATTTCAGCACTGGACACTTTTGCGATAAGAGAGGATGGAGGAGAAAATTATGAACCCTGAATTGTTTAATTTTTGAAGGAGCACAGTACAGCGCTTTTGGGTCAAAAGGGGAGTGAAAGAAGCAAGTGCGAAAGCCTACTTCTCAAAAAACTAGTACCCGCCACCACGCATAATGTCAGGCCGGGCGACCTCTTGAAAAAAAAAAGTGCTCAGTGATTCTGCGAATCGAACCAAGTACCTCCTAGATTGTAGTTGAGCATGTAACCGCTTGTCCACTGCAGCAGTGCTTGTTTTCGCCCTATTGCTGATATATCCTCACTGCTTCGAATGAAGCCAAATGCAAAAACGTCCCGTGAAACTTTGTCAAAAATAGAAAAAATAGTTAGAATGCGTTTTCCCAAGGTTACTAGAAGATAGAAACCGCCACGTGTGACTGTATAACCGTGCGCTATTTATTCTTGTACATTACTGTCATGACGTTGGGATAGCCGGCTCTAACGTACGCTACCTTCTCATAGTTTGCCAAATATAGATAAGAAAATAAAAATATATATCGGCCTGTGACAACGCTAATAACTATTATGAGTTCACTGTCACTAGTGTCACTTTCACTAGATGAATCTTCCATTATCGTTATTTAGGAAAGTTTTGGCTCATTAACTCAACTCTCTTAATTAGCATTGATTCTCACACCTAAGGATAGTCACACTTCATCTCGCTTTCTGAGTGGCTGTCACTCCCATATAACGCGTACTCCACTTTTGTATGCTCTCCGAGCATCTGACGCTGCTTTGCGGATACTTTCTCTGACGTCTGCTGGGCCAGAAAATTGTCTTTATTATCTATTAATTTCAAGCTTTCGCGAAGCCGAAACGAGAGTCTCTCTCTCTCTCTTTTCATCCTTTTCGCACGTGTGATAACGTCTCTCGACCTCAAAACTCGTATACACGTCCCTTGCTTCGTTTGCGCACTCAAACAACGCTGGGCGAAATATTTGCACCGTGTTTTGTGAAAAGCATTAGCACTGAGACACCTCCCGACGAGTCTCCCTCATTTTACGTAGACATATACCTAAGCGTAAGCGTATGCACGTTCTCGCATTCCGGCTTTATAAAAATGCTGCGGTGCATGGAACCAGTGAAATTGCGCTCGCAATTTCATTTGATTACTGCTGTTATCTATTTCCGCACAATTCGTCTGCAGGCACCAAAGTCGCTGATGTGTCTTGTAATAAGAATATTGTAACAAAGGCTACCTTTGACTATAGGTACAAAACACCCTTACGTTCACCACTATACCGTGCTAGATTGCACCGAATTAGTTAAGTAGCAGCGCAGCTCCAATGAAATGTAAGGTAACTGGTCGCGTTAAATAGGGGAAAACATTCGAGGCACATTTTCAAACATTGCATGCATCGATTTTTGTGTGGTTTCATTTATGTGGTACACCTGGAGTGTTGTTTACTTGTACTTGGCGAGATAGTGCATGGATTGCTCGGTGGCTTAAGGCCATCGAGCAATTATTTTTTTAGCTACAGTCGTTGATTAAAGGCGAGTGCTTGGCTTTGCACAGCCCACCAAAACGTCTATTACAATGTACGCGGCATCCCGTAAGCGCTGCAGCAGACGCTCGCGGAACTGAAACTTAGATGCAGCAAATCATTGGCTATCATCGTATACCTCGATGCTAGACGCTTTGCGTGCTACCTTGATATTATCGGCACACACTTCTTTCTTTCCTTGTCGTTTCATCGGCTATCGTGTGTCCTCCTTGCCCTCTTAAGTGCCGAATAAGTTAAATTCATACCCGCGCTATAGTAATCCCTCCAGATAAGAGAACTTTGGCTAAGAAAATGCGTAGCCAAAGAGAAAGCTTTGTGAATTCGGCCCCAGATTAGAATACTTTTGCGCTCTGTTTCACGTGCAGCCAGATAGAATGGCGGTGAAGGGTAATTCGTTGCATTGACTGATCTATGTACGTTTGTCTAGAATTGATGAAAACACTGCATATAGGTGGCTGTGAATCAACGTAACATAGCACACACAACGAGTCTTAGCTTCCACCCACACTTCGCTGCTTATGGGAAGTTTTTAATATTGCCAGCCAATGAAATGCAATGACCAGCTGCTAGTCTTAGAACCCCAGATCCCCAACCATGAGCACAGCAGCTAGCGAAAGGGAATGAAACTTTCAAAGAGCGAAGGCAAAAACATATTGCTGTCGCTACCGGGCAGCGACAGCAATTTCTGGGCATCTTATTGGCATAGTAATTATAAGGATATTTCAGAAGGCTTTTTTTCGTCACCTTGTTGTTCTGGAAAAAGTCTAACTTGATAACATCCCTCGAGAATTATTCGTCCTTCCAGTGAGTGATATCGTGCGAGTGAGGACAATCAACGCTTTCTAAGCCGAGATCAAACTAGCCGGCCCTATTCCATGGCCCAGCGGGTGCCTGCGATAACATCCCCCCCCCTCCCGCTTGTATGACATACCGTCTAATGCCCAAGCGCAGAGGAAACACCCCATACGCCTTGAACGAGCATGAAAAGGGGGAAAGGAAAAGGTTTGCACGAGTGGCAACTGTGAACTTGGAAGCTAAGGGCGTGGTCGCGAGGGCTGGCGCACGCAATATGGTAGGTAACGCACGGCTTGTATAAGCTTCAAAGTGGTACGCTCCCAGCGCGAGAAAATACGCAAAATCAGCTTTTATTTTTCACTACAGCAGCCGTGTCTCGTACGCCATCGTTTTCTGTAGTTACATGATAACGGAGCCGCTGAAGCTAGCTACCAGTCTTACTTTGTAACCATGGGTTGATATTTCACTTATTGAATCGCCCTTGCGATAAAATGGTTATGTTTTAACCCGTGAATTGGTTGGTAGAGGAAAATATTGGTTGTCATCTTACATCGCTTCAATAACAGGCATCTAGAATTCACGGCTGTGTGCAACACTCATGGAAGCTTCGAAAAAAAAGGCTGTTTAGAAATTTTGTCGACACGAACTTCAATGACATTCAACAGAATAATTTCTTCTTGGACATACAATAATGATGATGGCAAAACAGACGTCATTTACCCGAACATGGATATGAGATAACGTTGAAAGAACATGTACATTCGATGGTTCACACAAGCACAACCACAAAAAATATTTCAAGGTAAACAAGAGACACAAAGAAAACATGAATATGTACACTTTGCATATTTACATATTGGCATGTCATTTCTGCCGGTGCATCGACACATCAGCCTGCCAATACCAGGCCAGCTGAAAGAAAAGTTTCACTCGTTCGTCACAGACCGACACAAACGGGCAAGACCAGTGCCGAACTAATTCCTCTTTACCGGGGAAAAGAAGCTCTTCCGACAAAAAAAAAGGTTGTGCTAAGAAGCTAACAATAAGGGCTTAACGATTTAGAGTAGGTGGAACTCTACTATGGGGGAGCATGATAGCGTTGGCAGCGATGGACCACTGTAGGCGACTCTGTGTGTTTAGAAAAAAGTGTTTATTGATTTAGAGTACTTCGTACTCAAATATTAGAGGGCAGTGCGCCGTTCCTTGTAGTCTTCAATCAAATGACCCAGAAAAAAATGTAAGCCATTCGCACCCAAGCGAAAGCTTTATGAATGGCACAGCCTTAATTCACCAGTGTTTCCCTGGAATATAATATATTTTTCGGCGCATTTCCGACATTTTTTTCTGCGTTGTGAATATTTACTTTTTGTGTGTCTTTCATAGGATTAGGTATTTTTTTATATTGCTCTCTGAAGTTTTCTAGAGGTTACCTTATTTGTTTACAAACTTGTACTTTCTCTTTCATGATCCCTCTCAAAGTTGGGCTTTTTCCGGCTCCGGACGTGGTGCGTCTAATTCGCGGCGTTGAGGTTTTAACGCTAAAGCCTTTAAGGAGTCAGGATCCATCCGTCCATGCCCTGAAACGATGATCGCTGCAGCCTTTCTCCCTCACTTTCTCAGCAATTACGTGATTTATCAAAATGTAATGAGAAAAAAAATGCCAGGGATGCGTGGAGCGCGCAGCACAGTCACAGCGAAAGCTAGAAGAGCGGCCATTCAGAGCCTTTTCTAAACACTTTTCGGGTAACAGCTACAAGCCCACTGCTGGGTACCCACTATGTCATAAATAACCATAATCTTTTTGTAGTAGGTGCACATTCACTGTGCTATCCTCCGTCATTCTTCGGAGAAGCGTGGTGTCCGCTACACACTTGTTAAGATTTTGTGCAATATTATGCAGTGGCTGACCACAATAAAGAGTTATGCCTGGAGTAGCAATGCACCACAGTTAATTGGGGATGAAAAACCAGTTTTCTAATTGGTTGGAGCATTGGACGACGCACTCGCTACGCATTTCACACTGTGTGAAGCCTGGCTGTTTCTTTGATGTTCTGAAACCCTTTCTTGCCCATGTTAACCCGATTCCTTTCCCGACATCAAACCTGGCTAAGACCAGTTTAGAACAGAGTTCCAAGCACTGGCGTGGCTCAGTAGTGGGATGCTCGACTGGAACGCAGCAGACCCGGGTTTGAATCATATTGCGTTTATGTGTTGAGTTTTTTTTGTTTGTTCGGTACTGGTTATGGACAACGGCGGTGGTGGCGGCGGCGGAGAACTACGGCGCCGTCTGTGACGCGTGTTCTGATCTCATAACAGCTTTCGCTGTGAAAAACGTGGTATAGTCATTCGAATTGCCACATGCTTTCGCCAAACAAACTTTGGAATTCATCAAGTGCCCTTGAAATATTTTCCTCTGCTTAGAGCTGCGTCCTTGTCAACCATATGGTGTCAGTAATTGCAACGCAAAATAAAAATGCTTAATAAGACTATTCAAATATACTTTGTGGCTTCCAATTGTTCATTGCGAATGAACCGAGAGGCACATATGTCTATCGCAGAGGACCAACTTGATTTTCATCCTTGTACCATAAAGCAGTAATATCCTTTTGTAACGCGATTGAAGGTCTTCCCATGGCTTAGTGCACAGCAACCATTCCTTTGCACCGCGGTCACCAAGTTGGTTTGCGGACCTCTGCCGCAACAAAAGTGTAGTTCGTCACACCAAGTACTGCAAGCGCTACCGTGGTTTATGCAGCTCACCTGCCTTTCAGAACAGCTGTAATCAGTCGTTCAGTGTCGCCTGTTCACATGCGTGTTCTTTTTTTTTCGTGTGTGTGTTTCTTTTTAACAATGGTGATGCTCTTGCTCGGCTTTATCATGCCTCGGAATTGTCGTAGATCGTAAATCATTGTAAGATTTAGCAAAAGAAATTGGGCAACTCCCACCTCGAATAATGACACTGTCTTCACCACTCACTATTTCCACAACTCACCACTACACCCACTGCTCCTCACCCCACACCTCCCACTTCAGTCACCCAATTCACACCACATCATTCTAACTTCATTTGAACTGCAGTGCACCTCATTACACTTCAACCCCACTTCGCGTGATCTCTGTTCAGGACGCCAGTGCTGTTTCATCGCTGTTCGGCAAGCATGACTGGTTGAATTTCTCGCTTCCTCCATATACATCCTCTTTCCGATCCCTATTTATCGACCCGAGAGCACATTAGCGAACTGAATGCTAATGTAGAGTGGAGTAAAGTCTGGTATCCAGCACACACCCACGCTGGGGCATCGACCATTAACTGGGTAGTTCTATACGAGAAACGCCCCCACATCTGCATGTTTCACTGCAAGGCCGTCGAATGACGATAGTCTTCCGTCTGGAGAGAGTGAATAAAATGCTTATTTGATGTTCTGTGCCAGAATATCGGTAAATAGGATTCTGGAGGCACTGCGTTTAAGTGCCTCGATCCGTGCAGCGAATACCAACGAACGCATCGAGGCACGTGAAATGCAAGTGCTATCAGGCAGTTTATCTTGGAAAGGTGTAGAACGCAAAATGACGGGCAGGTGCCACCACCGTATTGTTTTAACAAGGCGCAGTAAACACCCACCTTTTTGTGCCTATAGTTTTGAATTGTCAGCTTAGCGTAATAAACGCTACGTTCCTTAGAGCTGCTTACGTATGACTTTCATGGTATTGAGAAGATGGCGCAGTATATTTACCTGTTGATTTTCTGCATCTAATTTGCTCAACGTTTGCTTTTTAATCGATACTTCGCACAAGTATGAACGCAGAAATCAGAGCAGCAATAGTGGGCGCTGCAGATGTGGTTGAATTTTCAAACTGAAGGCAAAGAGAATAAAAGGCAAAAAGTCAAGCCGTTTCGTCAACTAAAGCCCATTGCAGAGTACCAAGTGCTCTAAATCGCTAAATACTTTTCTAAACACATTTTTCATATTGTGATCACTCCATATATGTAGTGAATGTAATCCTTAGTAACATGTGTACAGACACCCTAGGGATAGGCAAAGTGGCTTACTTCAGTGAGCGGCTCCGAACGGCTCAGCTTACTAATGTGAACCGGCTCAGGTTCACTGGTTCACCAGGTAATGGTTACTCTGTGTACTTCTCACAAGACGCCTTAATTGATGATGTTAGTGCTGGCAGTGCCATATAGCTCTTCATTTACGGCCCTGTCGAGGAGGATTCAGAGTTGCAAAGTGCATCAGAGGAGGCGCATACGCTGTGCGTTGTCATGGCAAAACTAGAACCGGCCACGTCTAATACGCTAGCTCTCTCTCGCCCGCAGTTCTTTAACGTTTCTTGTCGATGCGTGAACCCAGTTTTTTTACTAGCCCACTAGCGCGTGCTGCGATACGCGCGACGCTTCTTCTTAATGCGTCCGCTTGCTCGTGCTACGCCATCTTTCGCGCGTTTCAATTCACGCATTTTTCAAAGATGCATTCAAGACCCCCTGCAGCCACACGTGCAGGAGAAATGAATTGCACTCAAAACGATATGTCTTTAGCCTCGTTTTATTTTACTCGTTTCCGAAAATGAACATTTTAATCAAACGTGGTGTGACACAACCTTAAGCGATTAAAAATAACAGGATAATATATACAGCTACTTCCAAGAAAAGAACCGCAGTGCACTGGAAAACCAAAGAAGAAGCACACAGGACGAATCAATTTGTTGGTGTGCCTGTTAATTTTTTTCAAGTTCTATGCGCTTCGGTTTCTTCAACTGTATGCATCACCAACTGGCACAAACCTCTACTCTTCTAAAGAAAACACACATGCTCATTCTCAATGAAGACGAAAGTTGCAGCAAGGTTAACGGCTTCCATGACAGTGGTATAAAGTTAGAACACTTGGGCACATATTAAAAAAAAACATCTTTTTAATCGACAATAGTGCACAAGATTTCCTGACATACGCGCACGATTCAGTAGAACGTTTGGCTGACATTATTATTATAGGAACCTAAACTTGGCAACATTAACGCTAGAACCTTGTCTAGTGAGGCAAGTCTAGCTGTACTATTCGAGGAGCTAGAGAGGAATAAATGGGATGTAATGGGGCTCAGTGAGGTTAGGAGGACAAAGGAGGCCTATGAAGTGCAACAAAATGAGCACGTCGTTTAATATTGGGGCTTTGCTGACAAAAGAGAATTGGGAGCGGGGTTCCTATCCACAGAAACATAGCTTAAAATATAGAGCAATACTATATCAATAATGAAAAGGTGGTAGGAATCGTAAGTAAACCTTAAGAGATACAAGATGAAAGTAGTACAGGCTTATGCGCCTACGTCCAGCCATGGTGACGCGTCAGTTGAGGGCTTCTATGAAGACGTAGAATCGGCAATGAGTAAGGTGAAAACACAGTACACTATATGCTGGGAGACTTCAATGGAAAAGTAGGAAAGAAACAGGCTGGAGACCAGGCAATAGGAGACTATGGCATCGGTGCTAGAAATGTCAGTGGCGAGGTACTAATAGAACTCGAAGAACGCAATAATTTACGAATTTGAATAACTTCTACTGAAAGCGAGAGAACCGTAAGTGGACATGGAGCATTAATGGCAAAAATAAGAGCGAAATATACTATATACTGAGTGCACACCCCGGCATCGCGCCGGTGTGGAAGTGCTCGGAAAGGTACGATGCAGAGACCATAGAATTGTTCGGTCTCGAGTTCGCATAGACTTGAAGAAGTTAAGACAGACAACGGATACGCAAGCAGCCAGTCAATGAGTTAGCACTGAAGGAAATGTACAGGAATTCAGTCTCACTTCAGAACAGGTACTCGGCTCTATGAGGAAAACCAGCTGTAGCGTTGACGCAAGGACCTGATCATCTGATGAGTATCATTAGGGAGTGTGCAGTGGAAGTTGAAGGTACTGGAGTTAGACAGGGCACTGGCAAGCTGCGCCAGAAAACGAAGAATCTCCTCAAGAAGCCTCAAAGCATGAAGCTTCAAGTACAACGCACAAAATAAAGTTGGTAGAGCTTCCGAACTTGAATAATAAGCGAAGGTATCTGATGTTCCTTGGTAGCTTACGCTCCATTCTTCAGTTCGCTCATTAGCTCTTCCTGTGCCTTTGAATCATCGGCTCAGATGAGCCACTGAGTCAGCTCCGTAGGACCCGGCGGGTCATTGAGAGAGCGAAAGCCTAGAGATTCGCCGCTCAGAGTGACCGAGAGAGAACAGTTGTTCAGCTCACTTATTGACTTTCGCTAAGCCGTTGAATCGTCGGCTCAGATGAGCCGCCCTAGTCAGCTCAGTAAGATTCGGTGGGTCACAGAGAGAACGAAAGCCTAGGAATTCTCCGCTTTGACTGAGCGAGGAAAAAACCGTTGTCAGTTCGCTCATTGGCTCGACGCTGAGCCGCTTAATCATCGGCTCAGATGACCCGACAAGTCGGCTCAGTAGGATCCGACGGGTTATTGAGAGAGCGCAAGCCTAAGGATCCTCTGTTCTGAGTGAGCGAGAGAGAACCATTGTTCAGTTCCCTCATTGCCTCTCGCTGAGTCGTTGAATTATCGGCTCCGTAGGATACAGCGGTCATTGAGAGAGCGAAGCTTAGGAATCCTTCACTAAGAGCGAGCGAGAGGAACCCGTCGTTCAGTTCGCTTATTGGCTCTCGCTGAACCGTTGAATCGTCAGCTCAGATGAGCCGTCGAGTCGGCTCAGTAGGATACGACGGGTCTTTGAGAGAGCGAAAGCCTAGAGATCCTCTGCTCTGAGTGAGCGAGAGAGAACCGTTTTTCAGTTTGCTCAATGGCTATCACTGAGCTGTTGAGTTGTCGGCTCACATGAGACAACAAGTCGGCTCAGTAGGATCTGATGGGTCACTGAGAGAGCGAAAGCCAAGAGATCCTCTGCTCTGACTGAGCGAGAGAGAACCATTGTTCAGTTCTCTCATCGGCTCTCGCTGAGCCGTTGAATTATCAGCTCCATAGGATCCGGCGGGTCATTGAAAGAGCGAAAGCTTAGGAATCCTCAGAGTGCGCGAAAGAGAACCGTCGTTCATTTCGCTCATTGGCTCTCGCTGAACAGTTGAATCATCAGCTCAGATGAGCCGTCGAGTCGGCTCAGTAGAATACGATGGGTCATTGAGAGAGTGAAAGCCTAGAGATCCTCTGCTCTGAGTGAGCGAGGGAGAACCATTGTTCTGTTCCCTCTTTGGCTCTCGATGAGTCGTTGAGTTATCGGAAAATTAATAAATAGAAAAATAATAAATAGAAATTTCGAGTATAGAAAATGGAGATGATAACTTAAACATATAATTCACAATTTAGAAACCACAAGTTTAGGAGTAATGATTGTATTTGCAGCCTTAATGTCTTTGAACCTTTAAGAAACTCCTGTATTGCATTTGCAACCTTACTATTATTATATCCTCAGGAAAAAAAAACCTCTAAGGAAGGTAGATTTGGAGTGGTTAACTCTAATGATACAATATGGAATATGGCAGTTGTATGCAAGTTTGCACAATGCAGAGTATATTTGACAAAATATTGCATAACGCTCCATGCATTCTTGTCGATGGAACCTCATCAAGTGTGTTGTAGAGAAAAGGACGAGGTGCCGTCCTTATAGTGAACCCCCCTCCCGTCGACCTCTTTTTTATTCCGAACGCCCTGCACTAATCAACGATGATGATAATGTAACATGGTCCTCTACACAATTTTCAACATCCTCTACCACCCCACAGTGTGGCCTCGTGATGAACAATGTAACAGTTGCTGTAAACACTAAACACACAATGTTCGTCACTATTAGTTTTAGGTCCAAGTCAATCCCCGTGGAACATCCGGGTTTGCTCTTGCGCCTGGTTTTCCAACGCTGCTGCCGACGCTTGTTCCATATACGCACTTTCGAACGCGTCACCTTCACTGAAATTGCGCTGTCGATAATCAGGTTTTGTTGGCAGAAATATGGTTCCTTCTGTTAGCTTCTGGTGTAGCTCATTTGAGAAGTTTTGATTTTGAGTTACTTGTTTTAAGCTGTTTCACTTGAAAGCATCATCGTTCTTCTTCCATTCCACATTTATTGCTTCATTCGCCGCTGTGGCCCTGTCTCAAATACTTATTCGGCAGTGAGATGACTTGTACGGTTCGCATTCTTCTCCCCTTTGATGCTTGTAGCTTACTCGTGGAGCCCTTAGGGATAATACAGAAAGCAGGCTCCTCTTCCTTCGCAGTTTTCATTTGCTGTTTTCGCTTGAATGCGTCTTGAGTTGCTTCTGTCAGGCATTTCTACGCATGGTTTCGAGGGCTGTGCAACAATTGAATATGATGGTTTCGGCTTTAATCCATTTTTATTATCCCATGTATGCCATTTTGGATCTTCAATGCCTTCCAGATTTTCATTATTGGAACTTTGTTCCCACCATATCCACTTGAATTGTTGTAACTTTCCTGTCCTTTCCTTATTCATAGTGTGCGCTGGCGGCAGTTATAAAGGTGTGGGCAGTTTTTGAGAGTAGTGGTTCTGTGCGTGCTTGACTGCTCGTTACGGTAGTGAAATTGGCGACTTTTCGGCTTCCAGCACGTTTAGCAATTTGTCTTGAGTCTGATCTTCTAGCTTCCGTAGAAGAAAACTGCTGCTGAAGAGAAAATACGAGATGGTGGCGCCACAGAAGAGTGCACGTTAGCTTGTACTTACGTCCAAATCTTTTGTCTGATGGCCTTCAAGCGAGCTCGTCGAGCATTTAATACGTCCGCAATTTTATAACTCACTCTGAGCTTGGCTAGAATAATCTGATATTCATAAAGATCTTCACCCGTCTCAGTTTCCAATCAATCAATTAGAACTGCTTCTACTTCTTGTCGATTTCATTGAAAAGCTTGTAATGTTCAACCAAAACTCGAGAATAAATCGTAACTCCCTTACTGAGGGACGCACCGCGTGTATTGGACGTTCAATGTTGGCGATGGATTCCGTGATGGCCTTGCGCACTTCATTCCTCATTGCGAATAGGGCCTTCATTATCCAGTCCAGTGTCTGAAACGTCAGAAATCACTGGCCGGTCATGTCACGAGCTGCCATCGTATGGCTTATTGGGAATGTTCAAGAAAATTATAGCGTCATTTTGTTTCTAAATGCAGCCTTTATAATGAATTTGGGCCCCTAAAGAAGTGAATAACCAGCCTATTGAAGGATGACTGACTAATGCATCTGTCATTTCATTGAGGAAAACCTTCGCGTATGTTGATTGTGGTTGGTGGGTTCGTTGGTTGGTTGTTCATTAAGGGCTTGGGGCAACCCACCACAGGGAATCGCCATGAAACATACGGTACCTTATTCTAAAAATAAAAGTGTTTTATCAGCATTATTCTTAGATGTGAATGTTTCAAAAATGAACCCATTGGTAAACGTGGAAGATTCCGAAATCTGCCAAGCTTGCTCTGCATCTTTCTCGCACTCATAGCGTAATCGCGTCATCCAATCGTTGCTTCTAAACTGAGTAAAGAAATGATGTTTCAATTCACATCACTTTTTGTGAAAACACAATTAGGCAAAAATTATAGTCAAGAAGCATTGACAGAGTAGCGTCGTGAGCCTATTGTCTATGGTTTGAGTCGCATGCATTCTTCGCAAGCCGTAGTCACACTGGTACTCCAAGAATGAATAGAGGTAACAGTTACCCAAGCACAAAGGGGTTGGTTGGTTACTTTCTCAACATTATGGTATATTCAAATCCGGGGGCTAGGCATGAATTGTACGGTGCTTGCTAGAAAACTTATGTACTTACTGAAAGAAAAAAAAAATGAATGGTTTAGCCATACAGACTAATAGTTTGAACTCGTAAGATAGGAAAATTTTTAGAGAGAAACCATCAACAATACCAAAAATAACACCGCTGCAACTAAGACC